>JH720320.1:697324-719161 GCA_000231825.2 Tetrahymena elliotti 4EA
ATTTATTAAAGAGTTTTAGTAAATAATTTCAAACAATAATTAAATTTATATATTAATTACATGAAATAACTTTTAATTTAATACTTAAATTTAAATTTAGGAGGTTCATGCATAATTAAAAAATTATTTTTTTAAGCAGATAGAACAAATCTCAAAATCTCCTATAAATACATCAATTTATTTATCACCACAGCTATGACACATTTATATATTTTTATTGCCTTATTACTCTATGTTTTATTTTATGTAATTAATGGAATCCTGTTGATGAATTTTTAATAATAGATCCTAAATTTCACTTTTAAGTTCATCTATTTAGTTTTTCAAGTATTAGTGTTCTTCTAATAATCTGTTATTAGATAATACAAAAATAATTAAATTCAATCAAAAAATATTCTTTCAAAAACAATATTTTTAAAGGCTTACTTGTCAATTTAAATTTACTTATTTTAACACTCAGATTTTTCCTTATTCAAATCTGTTTAAAGTATCTCATTTATCTCCTACATTCTAATAAAAAATATCTTGATCATTCCTATAAATCTTAATAATTAATATAAATTTTAAATAAATTTTACTATTAAATCTTCTCTTAGCTGGTTTTAAGTTCATATCTTAAATTTGTATTTCTTTTGTAATAGTTTAAAAATTCAAAGATTTTATTTTGATTTTTTCAATAAAATTTACTCTATTTTGTATTCATCTATGACTCTATTTATAAAAATAAACAATTAATGAACAATTGTTTTATTATTGCCATTTAAATTAAAATAACTAATAGAGATATTGAAATATCGAAAGATTATTTATTTTAATCATACTAAATAAAACAAAATTAAAAATATTATTTTTCAATATTTACTTCTCAAAATAAATTTTTCATTTCTAGTAAAAAAAATAAAAAAGATATTGAATAAATATAATAAATTAGAAATCTTACTGTTTTATCTTCTTTTAGCTTTCATCATATTAAAACTGAAGAAAACTTAAACTTTTTAGAAAAAATGAAATTTAAAAATTTTAGTTTTTAATTTAAAACCTACTCATTTTAGTATTTTTTGGTCAATCTTTTTTTCTCTTCTTTTTCTTCATTCAACATTTTTTTTAATTCAGTAATCAAGATTTGTAATCTAAAAAAAATTAAAAAATTAATCTTATTCAGAAAAATATTTTAGAAGTATTCTGTTAGATTTTTCTAATAAAATAAGAATAACTCATTGCATATTAGAGCTATAATAATTTTAAAAAACTACTTTTAAGTATCTTAAGCATGCATTTATTTTATTTTTATTTTCTCTTCTTCCAAAATTTGCTGATATGAATTGAAGGTTTTTTGTTGTACTTACTATTATTACCTTTATTCAATTAATACCAAAAACAATATTAGATAAATCAAAATCAATAAAAAATTATTATTTACGAATTAAGCTCATAAATTTTTTTTACAAATTAATATATCACCTAAATGATCTAAATATCGCTATCGTTTTCAAACCTTTCATTATTAAAAAAATATTATCATTTCATAAGATAACAAATTTTACTTTTTGAAATATGTTTAAAAATCATAATTTTAGTTACTCCCTGAACCAAATTGATGAATTAACTCTGAGAGAATATTAATAAATTTATCAGAAATCCTTTTTATAATATGAATTAGTAAATATTTTATATCTATTTGGTAAGAAGAATTACTCTTTTTTGATAATCTGGTCATTTTTATTCAAGTTTTATCTTTTAAATTAAATAAAAATTTTTTTAAATCTACCATTTAAATTTGAAAGTATTTAATTAAGTTCCAAAAGATATTAGCAAAAAATTAGCTGATATCTATAAATTGAAATTTAAAATCTAGATTTTATTAAAATCAATAAGATTAGTAAAAAAAAGCCTACTATTTTGAAATCAATGCCATATCCTATTCTTGATCTTATTCTTTAAGTGTTTCTTTCAGAGATTTCTATTGAAAAATCATAAAAATATGATTTTAAAAAAATTCTTATACTTAAATATCTTACTTTATTTATTTGAACAGCCACATCCTAACTGGTTTTCTCAGAGCTTCTTGATGAATCTTAATTTGGATCCTATATTAAAAAGGTTTAAAAAAATATTCAATCCATAATTTAATTACTTTTTGGAAATCTGCTAATTCAAAAATTGGGTTATTATATCTTGGATTTACATTCAAATTATTCTAAATATATAAAAATTTAAAATTAATTAAATAATAAATTTAATTTTAAATTTATGAATTTATATTTGTTAATTAATTAAATTTATTTATTTTAAATATTAATAAATCTTTTTTACATTATTCTTATTCAAGGTTTCTATTTTCTATTTTTATTGATTTTACTTTGTTTTTTAAATTTTAGAATTAAAATATTTAAAACACATTTTAATTAATTCTATACATCTTTAGTGGTAATGTTATTGTCTGAGTTTTATTAATTATTGACATAGTTTTTATTTTAAGTATTTATTGATACTAGTTATAAATCTTTAAACTATTGATCACTTTCTTTTTGACTTGTTCCATGGTTTCTCTTTTCCTATTAATTTTCAAATAAATTCAACTAATAAATCATAGATGAATAAATAAATAATGAAAATAAAGCATTAATTTTAGAAACAATAAAAATTTTGATGATTATTATTGTTAATGAAGTTAGCCTATTAGATAATCCTAATTAAAATCCTAGATATTTATTATCTTATTCATTTTAGTACAAACGTATTTTTCATAAAAACTTTTAACATACATAATTTTTAGTTACTTTTGATTAGGAATCAGCTTATTAGTTCTCATGTGCTGACTGAATATCACACTATATTTTTTAGTTATTTAAAATAAGCAATTAAAAATATATTTTTCTTTGGTTGTACTTATTTTTAAGAGCCATTTTATGCTTATTATTGTTTTGGATTATTAATTTTCTAATTCTACTTTATAAATTGAATAGAATCTAGTTTAGAATTATTACTATTTATTTTTGATATTTCTTAATACTCTATGATTTTATCTTCTGATAGATGAAAGTCTTTTTCTTCCTTTTTAATGTTAAATAAAATTAAAATAATAATTATTAGTTTAATTCTAAATTTGTTCAAGGTTATTTTGAATATTTTTGTTTATCAAAATACTAAATGCTAGCTAATTTTTCAATTAAACAGGTGGTTCATTCAAATTTAAACAATTTTCAAGAAGTTTGATTTAAGGAGTAAATAAAAATCATTTATTCCTTGATTAAGAAAATATTGCATGGTATTTTAAATTTAAAAACCAAATTTTAGTTGTTTGTTACATTGTAGATCTTGTATGACTTTTGAAGTTATTTGTTGATAAATTTTGTATAAAAATATCAAAATATTTAATTATTTAAAATTTTTCTTCTTCTTTTTTATAATTACAAACAATACTATTTTACTTTTTTGCAATTTATAAATTTTTAAAAGAAAATATTACTAATTCTACTGTAAAAAAGTATAAGCCAGAAATAAGTACTTCTTAACTATAAAATTTTTTTTTTCCTATGAATTTATAAGACTTATTGTATTCATTTATTCTTATATCTTCTTAATTTTTATTAGATCTTTTCTCAAGAGCAGTTTAAATCAGCATTTCTATTCCGAAATCATTCATTTCTTTCTAATTCACTTATTACTGTAATTCTCGAGTGTTATTATCTATTTTAATTTAAATTTTTACATAAAATAAGATTCTTATAAATTTTTAAAATTACTCCAATAATTCATCTTATTAGATAATACTTTTTAAAATTCTATTTATAAATTTTTTGCGATATTTAAACCTTTTTTATACAATTCTTTTTTATTATAATCTTTAAATGAGAAAAGCAATCTTTTTTATTGCCTCAATTCTGTTGCAATATCTAAATCTTTAATATAATCTAATTTGACTATTTCAATGGTGCTATCAATATCCTCTAGTACTATTATTGAGAATTTCTCATAAAGGTTTTAGAATTTTAAATCTTAATCGCTTTGTCCCTCCATAATGTCTAAAAGCTGTAAGTTTTCTTTAAGGGCTAATTTATTTGTTTTTAATAACTTTAATACTTTAATAAATCGATGCGAAATCTATCTTTTTAACTTTTGAGATAATTAAATTAATCAATTTTTTTTATTATTAATTATTTTCTAACCAAATAAACATATTTCGTGATATATTCTAATAAACTACCTAATAATTAAATCTATTCTTAAAAAAATATTTTATAAAATATCTACATAAGATATGAATTAATTTTAGAATATATAAATTCAACTCTATGACTCAAAAAATTTTTCATATATTTTACTTCTTCTTAGAAATTAATAAACTAATAATAGATCTATCAGATGATTTGCATAAATTTCATTTAATTAAAATTATATAAAACAAGTAAATATTTTTCAGATAGATTTTTGGTTGAAAAGATATGAATATGTTTTCATTTAAAAGTTGTACCAATTATGAAAATTCAAGTCTTTAGATTTAGTTCTAATGTAATAATAGAATTCCTTTATTTGATCATTCTAAAATCACAATTGCTCTCTACTTTGAGATCTTTTTAGTTTTAAAAGATCTTAAAAAAGATTCAAAAATATGGTAAAATATACAAAAAATAATTATTGATAATAAATAATTTATGGATTGGTTATAAAAATTATTTGCTTCTTTTGATAAACTTGGTCATGATTTGGATTAGAATTCAGTATAAAGAATTATTGAAGGAATAGATTTAGAGTTTCCTCTAATCAACTAATCAAAATAAAGCGAATTATCTGTAGAATTTTTAAAAAGTGAAGGGTATCAGTTTTTTGCTTCAAAGTAGGACCCATCATTACATATTCTCTAAGTAGAAAATCCAATACCAGATTTCTTATAGATAACTCCAGAAGTAAAATTAAAAAATCTATTTTATACATAATAAAAAATAAACATCTTTAAAATAGGGGAATAATAGTTAGCCAATTTAATAATAAGAAAATAAATGTGAAAAGTGCTAATATAATTAAGAAGTGTTTATATTAGATAATGATAAATAGATAAAATAATGTTTTAATTGCTTTGAAGAAGCAGCCTATTCATTTATTTGAATTAAATGCAAAAATTATATTAGATTGCACAATAATGATCTATCAGAAATGTTAATAAAAAATTACTTTCTTAACTATTCAAAATAATAATTGTCTTTTTATAAATATTTACTATTTTTTGTTGTTTTTAATTAATACATTTTTTTAAAAACCTTATTAAAAATATATTTAATGATTTTCTATTTTTTTTCTTATTTACTGTTTAAAGATAAAATATAAATATCTAAAGATATAGCTAGTGAACTCAATAATTTAAGTAGAAAGATTGCCAACAATTAAAAAAGCTTTGAATTGTTTTTATATTTATAAAAATATTAAAAAGTTTTTAATGTGGAAAAATAAAAAATATTAAACCTCTAAAGTATATTTATTAATTTATTATTTTGAAATATGTTTTTTTTTAGTAAAGAAAATGAGAAAACCATATAAGAATTGAGTTTATTAATAAAGAAAGAAAAATTAATCAGAGAAGATGGTGTTAAGATAAGTGAAAAACAAAAAAAGCTGAATATTCTAATTTGTGCGATGAAAATTGAAAATGTTATTTATTTTATATCATTCCAACCCACCAGGATATTAAGTTTTTATCTTGTTAAAAAGGTTATTAGTTTAATAAAACAAAAGAAAACAAAGCAAAAAGATATCTTAAATACAATTTGTTTTTATTGTTATTCTAAACATTAGTAAGATTATAAAATGAGTATTTCAAGAAATTCATAAAATGAGTCGGAGATGCAAATCATGACATAAGATTTTAAAATATATTTATGTAGTAATAGTAAGGACAGGTAATAAGTAAGTGAAAAGAAGATTTCCAATGCCTCGAATTAATCAAGCTAATAGTGTATTTAAGAGTTTAAAATCTAATACTCACTTCCAAATTATGAATAAGATAGTAGTGGTAGAAATCAGCAATTTCCCTATGACAATTTTATTTTCATTGAAGAAGTTAGTCATTACAACTAAATAAATAATTTAAAAGAAGAAGATTTTAAAAACTTTTATAGTAAGAAGTTATAAATAGTTTTCAATTCTTAATGGAATGGAGAAATTAGTGATTTTGATCTGTAGATAATTGGAGTTTTAGCTTCTTTAATGATTCTCAACTTAAGATTCTAGCTTTCTTCAGATACAATTAACATTTTTAAAAAGATTTAAATTTAGAAATTAAAAATTAGCAATAATGTTTATGAGAAACTGACTGAGATATTATTCTAGTAAAAAAAAATGTAGAATACAGGAATAAATGAAATAATAAAGATATTATCTTCTAGATAGGGGTATGAAGAAGTACTTTCTTTTTTTACTTAAAATATGGAAAATAAA
The DNA here is from genome assembly GCA_000231825.2 of Tetrahymena elliotti 4EA. Lineage (NCBI taxonomy): Eukaryota > Ciliophora > Oligohymenophorea > Hymenostomatida > Tetrahymenidae > Tetrahymena > Tetrahymena elliotti. The sequence goes on from JH720320.1 coordinate 703,757, forward strand.
ATAAAATAAAATATCTCTGATGAATTTGAAATGCAAAGAGTACTTTAATATTTGTCTAAAAGCTACAAAGTTTACATTAGAACCTAGGATAATACATTATACAATTGTAACGAAAGATCTTCATCAGAGGAGTAAGATGAATAAAATCAAAATTAAAAGATTTTACCCTTAATATTTTTAAATAAAATTGACAATGGAGTTGAAATATATTATACATAGCCATTTTATAATATTATCATAGAAAACCAATTTGAATAAAATTAATTTGATAGGTAAATATTTTAAATTAGTGGTATAAGATAAATACTCTTTGCTAATGATAGTGATTATGAAAATTTTAATTTCGAAAATGACTTCAGTGGATACATGATAACAAATAACCCTTTAGAAGGAATCATTTTTTAGACATTTGTCAATTTAATAGAAGAAATTTTAAAAGTATCAAAGTCCGACTTAAAGAAAATAGAGTTACTTTTTAAAAAGTTTAGGGATCCCTTTGACTAAGATGAGGAGGAAATCAATAGTAGTTAATTAAAAAAATCTGAAAGTTTTAGTGGAATTTCACAAAATAAATATTAGAAAGATTTAGATTAATTCTATAAAGGTTTAAATATAAATGAAGGTAAAAAATTAAATGATAAATCTATTAAACAGATAGGAGATATTTTGAAAAAATTTAAAGATAATTAAAATTTAATGCAAGTAGTGTATAAATATGTGAAGAATAAACTTTTTTAAAACTCAGAAAAAAGCTTCACCTCTAAAAATATTAGAGAGATAATTGAAAAAGAATACTACAATAATATTTTACCTATCAAGACATTTCCAAGTTGGATAATTGATTCATAAAGAACTTTTATTTTAATTCCTAAAATTGAAAAAGAATAAAGATCTTGTGGTCAATCATGTTGCAATATTTGCTAAAAAATATGGAATTTTTTGACTTGTAAACTTTTCAGAAAAAGTAAATAGGAAGTCGGTGACACAGATAACTAAGGGATACAATAAAAATAGCCTTTATAATAAAAACTAATAGATAAGAAACAACAAAAAAATGATTCAGCAGGTAATTCTAAATTTTAAAGTCATTCATTCATCTTTATCTTTGATTACGATACATACAAAGAGGGGTAGGAATAATAAATTAAGAGAGTCAAAGCTTAAAGTAATTAATATAATTCAAAAAGAAATACTTCTAGTGAATATGATTAATCAGGCTCATAAATTTTTCTTTAAAAATCACCTAATTAAAATTTAAAACCTTAAAACAATTCAAGATAGATTCTTCAATAAAACTTACTCTAAACTGATAGATTTTAGCCATTTCTTGAATAGTAGAATATTCTTGGTCCTAGCAGCCCAATTAATTAATAATAAAACTAGTAATAAATGGAAGATAAACAATAAACTGATATTTTTAAATTTGAGGAATAAAACTTTCAACAAGATGAAATCTAGGTGTAGTAGTAAAGCTAAATCAAATAAAACTAATAACCAATCTAATAAGAATAACCAATTTAATAATAAAATCCAGATTTTAATTTAAATCAGAATAATTAATAAGAAGAAAATAAATTAGAATAATAAGATAATAAAATTACTGAAGAATAAATGATTGAACAAATGTAACAGAATTAAAAAGAATTTGAGGAAAATTTGTAGAAACAATTAACCTTTTTCAACAAATAAAACTAAAATTATCCTGTTTGTAAATGTGGAAAAATTTAAGATGTTTTTTATGAAGGTTATTAAGTTTGCTAAAATTGTCTTATTAAATAATTCTTCTCAAATTGTTGATGGCAAGCAAGTGGCGAATAATAAATCTTTTGAACGAAAATATTAACTATTTTATTAAAATTATTAAGTAGTTTTAAAATATATCTATTATTTAAGAAATTATTTTTATTAAATTTATCTACCATTTTATTTAGTATTTTAAAAAATATTTTATGTCACTCTATTTTTTTAATAACAAATATTCTATTCTTCATTTTCTTCAATCTGTTCAGTAGTTTGTTCTACCTATTTTATTGAAATAAAAAACTTCCAATTAATTCTTTGTAAATAATTTAACTACATCTTAATTTCTAATTTAAAAAATATAAATTAAATATGGTAGATTAATTGACTTTAAATATGAATTTAAATCGAAAGCATTAAAGTTTCAATTTATTATTAAGTAAGAAAAGCTTACAACTTAATTAAATGCCTTCTTAAAATATCTTGTAAAACCTTTTTTTTAGGCTTTGAAAATTTAAAAATTGAGCTCTTAAAATAAAAAAAAGTTATTTTTGTTACATTTTTTTAAAATTTATAATTTTTTTTTTTACTGCAATTTATACTGCAAACATTATTACAATTTGGAAGTAAAAGGGTGTAATTAAATTTGAAAAATTTTTATTTTGAAGAAATAGAAGAATGGATATTGAGTTACTTCAATAAAAAGGTAAAAATTAATAGAATTCTTAGTTATAATTTTTATATATTGATAGATATGAATATGATAAAATTAAGATAAAGTAAGTAGGAATTAATTATTGCATAGTAAACTAAATCAAAATTTAGTTAAATTACAAAGTCAATACAAAGATAACATCAATTTCTCAACCATAAAAAAATCAAAAAAATCGTCAAAAGAGCAAGGTTTATTATATAAAGATTAGTAATTAAAGTTTAAATAAAGGAAAAGGATATCATAAAGGATATTGAATTCACTTAAAAAAAATAGAGCAGAGAATAAATCATACAAGTGTATTCATAAATTTAGAAATGATTTAACCAGAGAATAATAAAGCCCAACTGACAGTTCCGCAAGCTAGCTATAAAGCAAATTAGGTTGTTCCTCTTATGGATCCAATTTAAAACATAAATGACAATTTAGATGAGCAATAAAATTAATTAGCATAGTAGATCAGCAAAGAGCCTACTTCAAACCCTCCCACACTTTTTCAGTAGTAGCAAACAGCATCTAATAGAAGTGATTTTTAATCTTAATAAGAAGGGGAAGTTGATAAAATATCAAAAGATTTAGAAAAAATAACAAACGATTAATATTCTTTGAGTCAATGGAGATTTGTTTAATTATTTCTTTACATTGTTTGCGATTTATCAAACTCTTTGAGTATATATACTTTCTAAACAATAGGGGCATAAGTAGCTAAAATATATGATTTGGATCCTTTTTTAGTTTCTCTTAATCTTTCATTCTACTCTCTCCTTTATCCTTTTGTTTCTCTTTTAGCTAATTACATTATTGACTAAAGAGGAGCAGCCTTTTCTGTTAAAATAGGTGTTATTCTTACTACTATTGGGTTTTTACTTAGATTATTGATTAAATTTAATTGGGGTTACGTCTTATTGAGCTGTGTCTTTTGTGGAATGGGTGGACCTTTAATTTTTAATGCAAAGTGCAGATTCTAATCTAATTGGTTTCATGCAGGAGATTTACCTCAAGTCACAACTGTGTCAACAATTGTTACTAGTTGTAATGGTATTATAGGGGTCCTTTTACCTGGATTTTATTTCACTGGATATGACTATAAAACTGATCATTCTGAAAACTATTAAAATGGCAAAGACCTTATGATGAGTCTTCTAATCATTGAGTTAATTATAGTTCTTGTTTGTGCTGCATTGGGTTTAATTTTTTTAAGAAATAAACCAGCTAAACCACCTAGTTTTGTTTCTACTATGGAAAGAGAAAACTATAAACAAGCGATTAAAGGTAAATTCCTTTACTTTCTATTTTTCTTTCTTCTGACTTAATTATCCCGCAAGATTCTATTTATTCTGAAATAACTCTTTGATTTCATTATGAATAAATTAATCATATTCCAATTTCAATTTTTAAATTATTCTAAGAATTTAAAAAATATGATGAAACAAACAAACAAACACCAATTTCTATTTTATTACAAAATTTCAATTAAATTAAAAAATGAATTAAACATATTTGTTAATAATAAACATTAGGGTTGGTAAATAATAAAGCATATTTAAAATTGAATGTAGCCTCCATGCTCTTTGTAGGGAACACTTCTGCCTTAGCTGCTCTCTTTTCTTTTGCAATATAGCCATGGGGTTTTAATTAAACAGATACAAGTTATTGTGCAGCTGGAATGGTTGTGAGTGGTATTATAGGGTCTGTTATAAATGCTCCTTTGCTAAGAAAATATAAGAAATTTAAAAAAACAACTGTTATTTTGGCAATCATCATGCTAATAAATGTTGCAATTATTATTGGTATTCTAAATTTAGAAAGTACTATTATTTTAGTCTTATTTGTTTCTCTTTTTGGTGGCGGTTACTAGCCTCTTGTTAGCACAACATACGAATATGCTTGTGAAGTTGCATTTCCTATAGGAGAGGGTAGTGCTTAGGGTTTTTTATTAGGAACATCTTCAATATTTGGTTTTGTTTGCATTACAGTTTTTGGAGCAATAGTTCAAGGTGAAAATAAATCTTAAACATATATAATGTTGGGTTATTTGATAGCCTGTCTTATAATTGGAATAATTCTTATTTTAACTTCAAAGTTTACTCTCAATAGATTTAATACAGAGCTTAAAAATTTAAAAGTATTAAATAGTGAAAATAATAGATTATAAGCACTTAACTAATTTGAAACTCCTTAAAAATTAAGTTCATAGAATGAAAATTCAAATAATGAAAATATTGAAGAGAACAATTCTGCTTTCAAACCTATTGTAGAACATTAAATCTTAATGACTACACCAGATTAAGGGCAAGGCACCAATAGTAATATTCCTTTAACTATGCATTAATAGTAAGATAGCAACATAATGAACTAACTGTCTCACAAACAATCACAATCAATTAGTAATAGTAATTGATTTAGAAATTAGGAATTGAAATTCCATTATAATAGTATATTATTAATTAGTTATCAAATCATAAATTTACTTTAATATAATTCATAATTTAAACCATTAATTCTCCTTATGTAAATATTTATAAAGTTTAATACTTTTTTATAACAAATTTATCATAATGCTATTCTAAATTAAAATATTCTCATTAAATCAAACATTTACAATTTTCATTTTTTTTAATTTTTTTATTTCCTTCTAAAATTTCTAAATCTCAACATAGTATAAAACTGTAGGATTAATTGCTACTGTAAAATTAAACTTAGTTTTATTTTCTTATTGGCTTTATTTTTTTTGAATATTTTATGAATAAAGAAAATTAATTTAATTGAAAAAAATAAATAAATAAGGTATGAATACATTTTTAAAAAATATAAGAAAGCTTACAAAAATGTATTGCTTTTATGATTGTAGTGTGAATTTAACAGAAAATTTCTATTCAATAAATTATAACTAGACAAAATTATCTATTTAAAATTAGAATATATGATGATACATTTTTCAAATTTCATCCAGATATATTATACAGCAAAAGTGTTATTTTAAAAATGTTTTAAAGAAAAATAAAGTTTGAACAACACTTAAATTATTATTATTATTTTAATAATAATTTCTTTTATTTATTCAGAAATATCTTTCCATAGATTCTATTACTCACAACTAATTATTTTATTTAAATTTTAATTGATTTTATAAATTATTTAGCAAGGATATCATTTTAGATTTATATGTTTAAAATGAAATATTCATAGATTACATTTTGAGAAAAAAAATGCAAATTCCCAAAATTAACATCATTTAGTAAATTAGTTTTTTTTTAGCTTTTTATCAATTAAACAAGTTGAGAGACTTAAAAGAACTAAGATAAAAATTTCACACTTTAAATAATTTAAATATTAAATTAAATTCTATAAACAATGTTATTTTAAGTTTAATTCATGCATATTTTTTAAGGAATTAATACTTAAATATCAATATAGGAGTTTCATTACTATTAAAAAGTATCATGCATAACTAAAAAACTGTTTTTTTAAACAGATAGAGCACACCTAAAGACCTCCTATAAATACATCAATTTATTTATCACCACAGCGAGAACAAATTTATATTTTTTGATTGCTTTACTTTATCTGTTTTTTTATGGAATCAATATTTAGTTGATGGATTTTTAAAAGTGGATCCTAAATTAGACTTATTACTTAATCAATTTACTTGTTTTATTCCTTTATTCTTAAAAAATTACATTTTTTGAAAATAATTAACAAACTATGAACTTTTGAAAAATATTACACCTCATCTTTCATATCAATTATTCTTTTTTAAATAGATTTAAAATAATATAAATAATTTATGTATCTAATACACTTAATCAACTTACTCATTCTACTGATTGTTTTGTTTTTATAAACTATTATTAAATAATACAAAAATAATTAAATTCAAACAAATATTTTATTAAAAACAATATTTTTCGATATGTTTACTTGTCAATTTAAGTCTACTTTTATTAATTCACAGATTTTTCCTTCTCCAGATCTGTTTACAATATCTGAATTACTTAGTAAAATCTAATGACAAATATCATGATTATTCCTATAAATCTTAATAATTAATTTTACTATTCTTTCATAGAGTTTATTCAAAATTAAGTTTTTTTTACTCAATTTGAAAAAAACTTAATTTAAGTAAATAGTTTAATGAATATATTTAATCAATCATACTTTTCATATTCAAGGTTTTGTTTACTTAAACTATTTTAATTAAAATAATATTAATTTTTTATTATTAAACTTAATTGAAAGAAATTAATATTACTAAATTTACCTTTCAATGTAACTTTTCTACTGTGTATTCTCCTTTTTTATGTTTTCTCATATTTTAACTTGCTACTAATAATTTTTTTCCTATCTATATGTAATAATAACTCAAAACATAACTTTTAAATAAATTTTACAATTAAATCTGATCTTAGCTGCTTTAAAGTGTATCTCTTAATTATTTATTTCTATAATTATTATAGTTCAAAAAAAAAAAATTCAACACTTTATTTTGATTTTTGTTTTTTAAATAAAATTTACTCTATTTTTTAGTCCTCTATGATTCTATTTATAAAAACAAATAATTAATGAGCAATTAATTCATTATTATCATTAAAATAGGGATATTGAAATATCTCAAGAATATTTATTGAAATCTTATGAGATAAAAAAAATAAAATAATATTTATCAATATTTACTTGAATTATTTTTACAATTCTTCTTTGTCTTTTTCAAATATAGAAAAAAAAATAAATATTTAAGATAAGGAATAAATATTTAAAACAAAATATAGAAAAATTGAGGAGAATTAATTTAATATTTACCCTTTATTTTAATTTTTAAAGTACTAATTCTCATGTTTCAATCTAATAATTAAACAATTTAATTACACCATGAAAAAATTATAAATAAATTTACTCTTTAATCTCATTTTAGCTTTTAGTATATTCTAATTTTAGAAAATTTAACCTAATTCAAAGAATTGTCAGTTTATAAATTTTAATTTTAAGTAAAAATTTACTAAGAAATTTCCTTTTTGATGATATTTTCATATATCAATTTTCTAATCATGGGAATGGTTGGTCTTTGCTATTTATCTTCATTAAGAATAAATTTGATTAATTTGTTGTATTTATCATCTAGCTTAGGGGCTGAATTCACCTTTTTAGAAACTAAATAAGACCAAGGAAAATCTAATCCTCCAATCATTTAAAGACACACTCCAATTACCCAGATATCTCCCTTCTAAGAGTAAAGATATTACTCATCCTTATTACTTAAAATTTCAGGAGGGTAATAAAAAGCAGCTCCTTGCATTATTTGTTTAAAGCATTTATTATTCATAGTTGGGATTAAACTTTTTATCTAATCCAAAATCACATAATTTAAGAGTACCATCTGAACATATAAGTATATTTCCTAAAGAAAGATCTCTTAATACATAATTAAGACTATGAATATATTCTACTCCATCTAGTAGCTAATTTGAAAAATACATGAATGTATCTGTGAAATTTATTAATCTTTCTAACTTTCTACCCACTTTTTAAAGAGAACCCTCACATTATTCCATTTTAATAAAATGGTAATTTTTTATTTAATAATCATCATAAACTTTCACCACATTTTTGTGTTTTATTTCTCAAAGAATTTGAGCTTCATTTTAACAATTTTTAAGTTTATCATCATCAATTTATTAAAGATGTGGATCAATTATTATTTGAGATTTATTAGCATATTTTGACTTATTTTAATGATTTTCCACAAACATACAATTACCAAAAGAACCACTCCCTGCATTTAAATCTGTAACTACAAAATGTTTCTTTTCCTCACATAATATATTCTATAAAATTTACTATTCTTTTTCTTAAATTAAATTCATTTCTTTTATCAACAAAAAACTTATTAGATTTTTTTGTTAATAAAATTGTGTTTCAAAGATATCAATCTATCAACCAATAAAAATTTGATTAAATAAAAATATCATCAAAATAATATTTTATTTGTATAAGACAAATCCAAAAGAATCATATTACATTAATTTTATGATTAGTTATGAAAATCTTTCAATTAATTTACATAAGAAAAATACAAAAAAAATTGTTTTTTTTTTTGAGATAAAATAATAATAAAAAAAGAATAAGGAGGGTATTCAATTTAATTAATATGAAATATTTTGAATGAAAGGACTTAATAAAAATAAAACCTATATATTTCAATATTTATAAAACTAAAGGCCTACCCCCCCCATAGAAATAAATAATAAAATCTTAAACTTTTTTATATTTTATTTTCATTAGAAAATAAGAGAAAAATACATTTTATATCATTCAAATTTAGCATAGATATAACTCAGGAAAAATAAAATAAAGTTTAACACTTTTCCTAGTTATTTTTTCATACTTCATGAAACATAATTTATTCAGAAATATTTGTTCATCCTTTCTAGTTCTTTTGTAAAGTTATTGTTAAGATTTACGATTTCATTTTAGTAGTATTTAGAAAGCTCTATTTGGTTTGTTTTATTGTAAAGAATACTTAGATAAGCCCAAATTTAAAGATCATTTTTAGTATATTTATTACATTTCAAATAGTACTAAATTGCTTTATCATTTTATTATATTTGCCTATATAAACTGGCTATCAAGTAGTAGCCAAAATAGTGGTTTTTGTAACTAATATCTTAATTTAATATATTTAGATTATTTGTTAATGCTTTTTTTATAATTTCATAACCAAAACTTTAATAGGCCAGAGAAGTTTATTTCAGTAAATTTGCCAAAGAATTTGAAGGATTTAGTTTATAACATTGATTCGCTTACTTATAGCTTTCTTAGAAGTCTCTTTAATAATAGTTTATAATAGAGGAAACTAAACTTACCCTCCAATATTAATTTTAACTTAATTGAGAACACATGCTAAGAATATTTTAAATATCAATATTTTATGAAGAATTATTATATTTTAAAAAATTTTTTAAGTTTTCAACCTAAGCCAATCCAAGTAAAGCATCAATATCATTTTAGTTTATTTACAAAGCTTTTTTAAAAAACAATTCTGATTTTTAAAATTCCTTATAATAATTTAAATAAATCTCTCCTAATATTATCAGATCAACAAGATTTTCAGGGTTTTCTAATATTCTTTAAGTACAATTATTTTCAATTTCTTTAACATTTTCATAATCAAATTCAATTGATTTTTCATATCTTTGTATGTAATCTATTATTTGGTTAACATTACTTTTTGGCACTTCTTTATTTCTTTTTTAAAATAAATTGCTTAGTAAATGAAGGAAACCATAAAAAAATTACTCTTTGATGATATTATCATATATAAATTTTCTAATCATGGGAATGGTTGGTCTTTGCTATTTATCTTCATTAAGAATAAATTGGAGTAAATTGTTGCATTTATCATCTAGCTTAGGGGCTGAATTCACCTTTTTAGAAACTAAATAAGACATAGGAAAATCTAATCCTCCAATCATTTAAAGACACACACCAATTGCCCAGATATCTCCCTTCTAAGAGTAAAGATATTACTCATCCTTACTATTTATTATCTCAGGAGGGTAATAAAAAGCAGCTCCTTTAAAGGTCTTAGTTAAAAGCATTTACTCTTCTAAATCAGGCTTATACTTTTTAGCTAAGCCAAAATCACATATTTTGAGAGTACCATCTGAACATATAAGTATATTTCCTAAAGAAAGATCTCTTAATACATAATTAAGACTATGAATATATTCTACTCCATCTAGTAGCTAATTTGAAAAATACATGAATGAAACCGAGAAAATTACTAAGCTTTCCAAACTTCCAACCAACTTTTAAAGAGAACCCTCGCATTACTCCATTTCAATAAAATGGTAATTTTTTATTTAATAATCATCATAAACTTTCACCACATTTTTGTGTTTTATTTCTCTAAGAATTTGAGCTTCATTTTTTAACTCTTAACAATTTTTAAGTTTATCATCATCAATTTATTAAAGATGTGGATCAATTATTATTTGAGATTTTATAGCATATTTAGACTTGTCTTATTGATTTTCGACAAACATACACTTACCAAAAGAACCGCTCCCAGCTTTTAAATCTGTAACTACAAAATGTTTCTTTTCCTCACATAATATATTTGCTATATTCTATAAAATTTACTATTCTTTTTCTTAATTTTAATTCATTTCTTTTATCAACAAAAAACTTATAAGATTTTTTGATAAGTATCTTAAATTGAATAAATAACATTTAAATAGTAAGTCAAATATTATTCAATGCTAGTCTCAATCAATAAAAATTTGGTTAAGTAAAAATATTAACAAAATTATTTATTGATTAAATTTATATATCTTTAAATAAATTATTTTATTGATTGTACCAAATTTATAAAACAAAGATAGTAATTGTAATAGTTTTTCTTTTGAAGAAAACTAATGAAAATATATATAAATAAAAAAATATTTTGTTTTGATAAAGTCTCACTTTTTGATATTTTAAACTTTAATCTTTATCAATTCAATACTTTTTTAATTAAATAATTAATTAAAGTTTTTATTGCCAAAAATAGTTTCATTAGCAAAATTCAGTTTAAAATATTAGTTAAACATATCTTAATATTCAAGATGTAATCAACTCGTTCTCTCCTTATTTATTTAATAATTTTTTTTTTTGATTAAAAAGTTTCTTCATTCAAATATCCATTCATACTAATCTCACTCTAAATTTTAGTAATTCAAATTTACTTGGTTATTTTATATTCATAGTTTCTTATAGTAATAATAGTTAGAATGAAATCAATTCTTAAAATCTATCTATTATGGGATGGGTGGATCATGTTTTTCTAAAAATTTTAATAAACTAACTGTTGTTTATTCAATATTTCTAAAAAATTGATGAGTACTTGTAATTCTTCTATGAAATTTAAAATAGCCCTATTAAATTTATGATAAAGTAATCAATTATTTTGGAATGTTAAGATTTAATATGATATAAAGTAAAATAAAAAGTAAAAATATATCGATGATTTTTAATACTTTTTTGCTTAAAATTTTAAGTATATTTACAAAAAACATAATGAACCTACAAATGATGTAAATCCTCTGCTGATAAATCAAAACAAAGAAATATGTTGCAAAAGATGCTTTCTTACAAAGAAATAAAAAACAATTGGAATATTAATATAAAAAATTTTAATGGGTACATTTTTATTAAAATCTATGGATTATTTGTATTTGTTTTTTAAATGACTGGAAATTCATGTTTTTTAAAGAGTTTTTTGAAAGAAATCTTTTTTAGAGAAAAGAGATTTATTAATTAATCTAAAAAATTTTAAAAAAAACAATTTTATTTAAGAAAGTAAAATATTAAGAATAAAAACTAATTATTTGAAGTGATGAATCTTCTTTCAAATCGTGGATCGATTTAATTTAATGAATTATAACCTAAGTTAATGCTAAAAAAATGATTAAAACAAAGAAATTATTATTTTTCTAGCTGGATCTTGTTATTCCTAAAGTAAAATGGCAAAAGAAGAGTTTGTTGAATTGCTTTAGAATCTATCCTACCTACTTAATCTGGCTAATAAACAATAAATAGAAGAAGATGTATTTTAATTACTTATGAGCAATTAAGTATTAGACCCTGTAGGGTTTATTAAAGAAAAAATCATTGATTCATAGGTTCTAATGTAATAATAATAATACAAATAGGTAGTATTTTTAAAAGTATAATTTTACTATTTTACTGTCTTTAATTAATGAAATTTTTATAATTATTTTATTGCCACTGTATTGCGTTAATAAAAGCAATAATATTCTTTATAAACAATAAATAAAGTAGTTAAATTAAATAAGGATTTTTCAGTAACAATATGAAGAGAGTATTTATGAAAATATTTAGTAGAACTATCTGAGCAATAAATAAAATGATTCTTATAATAATTTTCTACAACTTGAATGCTGCTCTGAAGTATTTAGTTTATAGTGGTTATACGAATACTTAAAATGGTAGAAAGACAAAAATAATTTACCTTTAAAGTGCCCTAACCCTAATTGCATGATGAATCTTAGTTAAAAAGATATTAGTCTTATTTAGGTAAAAACTATAAATATGCTAAATAATAGCTTGTCTTAATAAAATTAACAATATTCTTTTAAAAATAAATAGAGTAATTAAATTAAATCAAGATCTATCAGTAACCCATAAGGAGAATGTATTTATGAAAATATTTAGTAGAACTATCTGAATAATAAGTAGATTGATTCTTATAATAATTTTCTACAACTTGAATGCTGCTCTGAAGTATGTAGTTTAAAATGTTTTTAAGAATACTTAAAATAGGAGAAAGATGAAAATCATTTACCTTTAAAATGCCCTAATTGCATGTTGAATCTTAGTTAAAATGATATTAATCTTATTTTGGGAGAAAATATAAATATGGTAAATTATAACTAATTTAATGATAGTAATGAATAATTAAGTTAATGTGAAATATGTCTTGAAGAAATGCTTGAAGACAATTAAAAAAAACTGTAATGTGGTCATATTTATCACAAACTTTGTTTAGAAATTTTTTTAAATACTCAAATAGATAATATGACATTTCCCTTAAAATGTCCAAATGAATATTGCAAATGTAATATTTTCGAACAAGATGTGAAAGAAATATTAAATGAGCAATAATTTTAAAGATTTTAAAAAATTGGATAAAAAGATGATATTAGCATAATTAAATCATTATTAAATCATAACTCAAATTCAATAAGATGCCATATATGCCAATAAGATTATTTTGGTCTTTGTAAATGCACAATTAATTTCAATCAACACAATAAAGCTACACGTTAGTATTATGTAGATAGAGGAGATGTCGTAAAATTTATTTTTTTTATTTTTATTTTATTTTAAATTTAAGCATTTTTTGGGGCTAGGGAGTAAATCATAAATTTGAGCAATATGCTTAAAATAACAGCTTAAAATAATGTATCAATTGTAAAATATGGATTGAAAAAGCTGATGGGTATATTTCTATTTCTACTTTATTTTATTTATAGAATTTTAATTATGTTAAAGTTGTGACCATGTAATATGTATGTGTGGGTATGAATTTTGCTATCAATGTGTAGAACCTATTAATAATTGTAAATGTGATTTATTATCATTAAATTATTAAGAATAACCATCCTAAATAACTAAACCAAACAATTCAGAATATTTTGCTAATTTTACTTTGCTTTAGTAAAATTAAATTAACTAAGAATTAAAAATGGACTCAAATGAAAATCAGTTAATTGTTAACAAAATAAGAGAAATTTGTAAAAATGATAATATCTTTAAAGTTGTTGATCAGGAATCTAAAACTTAGTCGGAATATTAACTTTTAGAGAATTTGATAAATCAAAAATCTAAACAGCTTGAAAATAGCAATAGTAATATTTTAATTGATAGTAAAACTGAAAGCAACCTTAAAGAAGTAGAAATTGATAATACATTAAATAAAAATATTTGCGGTATATGCTTGTAAGATGATTCTCAAAATAACTTTTGTAATATTTAATGCTGTTAATAATAATTTCATTTTGCATGCTTAATATAATTCTTTGATTCATAACTAGATAAAGACTTAATTCCTTAAAAATGTCCTAACTTTAATTGTTTGAAAAAGATTTATTATAAAGACATTATAAATATTTTAGAACATACCTAATCTTTTTAAGAAATTAAAGAATAATAAGTAAAATTAATTTTTTTAAACTAAAATAATTTTTTTCTTCAAAATAAATAAAACTCTAGAAATTTTGAACTCTTTGAATAGAGTAAGCAAATATTATCTAAGATAAAAGCTATCAATGAAGAATAAAGTATAAAAAATTACCTAATTTGTTATGCAGATATCAATCAAAGTTTAAATTAGGTTCTAAAATGTAGACATAAATAGTACTTTGAATATTTTTTAACTTTCTAATCAAGAATAAAAATGTCCATCTTATATATTAAAATTATGATTTTAATTGTATTTATTGAATGATGAAGTAAAATAAATGAAATATATAAATATTTCTATGAATAAAATTAACTAATTCTATTATAAAGATAATGTATCTTATCAAATTCTTAATAAGAGAAATAAAAATATGATTATACTTAACCTTTGTTAAATTTTTTTAGCCAAATTAAGAACAAATAAACAAAAAAATGATAGAATTCAAAGCCAAAAATAGAATTAGAATGAATAAAAATAGAAGATTAAAAGCAAAAAAAGGTAATTTATTTTAATTTAAAATGAATTTTATTATTTTTTAAAATATTTTATAGGTTTCATCGTATAAAATATGACTGTAGATATTAGATTTGCCCTCAATACAAATACTATTACAAAAATTTAATTTGTAAAAAGATCACTGACAAAGCAAGTGTGACATTAATTTTATCAATCATGAATAGAAGAATTAAATAAAATATAATTATAAAAATCTGGAAACCTAATAAGATAGATTTTAAAATTTCTAAAATAGAAGAATGTTATTAACTCAATAAATTCAAAATCAAATTTTTCATGATAAATTTATTCTAATTAAAATTAAAATAGATTCAAAGCTATTTTATTTAATATATGTCAAATTGAACTTGAAACATGTAATTTTTATAGTATGATATTCTAAATTCATAATAATGCCTAAAAGATTGTTTATAAAAAAGTTTAAGACCTAAAAAAAATATGTATGACTGTAAATATTCTTATATTTTTACCCACAATTTTAAATTCCAAAAAAATCTTCAAACCTCTTAAAAAAATAAAACTTTAAGATTTTAAAAGAATTCAAAAATTTTTATCTAGAATATTAAATATGGTAAATATTAAATAAATTTATTTACTTTTACATAATTAAATTATTTTTTTAAATATATTGTAGAATAGAATTTTAAAATTATAAAATAAATATCTAAAATGTCACTTATTTCAAGGCTCAATA
>JH720320.1:747553-1012752 GCA_000231825.2 Tetrahymena elliotti 4EA
CATGTAGCTAAACACCATCAAATCCTGCCTTTTTAGCTAAAAGAGCAGAGTTATGGAACTCTTCTAAAATTTTTTAAATTTGAGGCTTTGTAAGCTCTTTAGGGGTTTCATAGGGTTTTTAAGTCAAGAAATCTATTCCATTAATAGCTATTGGGGAGGGAGCTACAGAATCAGCTCCTAATATGGCTTTATTTCCAGAGCGACCAACATGATAGAGTTAGATGGATACCTTTCCTCCATTTTTGTGAACTTTTTCTAAAACTTTCTTCCATGCTTCAAGTTATTTATTATTAAAAAGAGCTCCATTTCCTATTAATTATTAATGAATGAAATAAAAATTTTAATAAGTTTCAAGATATATTTATTAGATATACCAGGATATGTATTTGCGTAAGGATTGATAAAACTTGCTTCTGTAACTATAAGTCCAAAAGAGGCTCTTTGACTGAAATATTCAGCCATAATATCAGTAGGAGTACCGTCAAGTTCTGCTCTCATTCTAGTCATAGGAGCTAGAATGAATCTGTTTTTAAGATTTAATTTTCCTAATGTAATTGGGGTTAATAAATTTTTCATTTTTATCTTCCTAATAAATTTTTTGATGATATTAATATTATTTATTTGTTTGCTCTAACTTTGTTTTGTTTTATTTAAATAAAAAATAATTTGTTATTTAAATTTGCATTTGGATTTATTCTGGATTTTTTCTTTTTTGATTTTTGCTTAAATTTAATTCAAGCTTTCTAAATTACCTTCAAATTTATTATTAAATTTTTAAGCTTTTTAGATTAAACTGATGTTTACAAGGAAGAAATTGTAAATCTTTTTTGAAGTCTTATAACTTTGCCTGTAAACCAACGTGCCAGAATTAAAATCAAAGTTGGAAAAATTTCATAAAATTAAAACAATAAAATCCATAATGATATCTATCTTTTTTGCTAAATCTCTTTTTAAAAAAATCTTTCTAAAAATTATTAAGAAATTAATAACATTAAAATTAAAGTATTATTCTATTGATATTTTCCTTCTGGGTAAAACTCAAAATTTATTTTTCTTTTTCAGATAATTAATTATTTTTAAATTACAATCAGATAATAGAGCCACCTTAAAAAATAACAAACAAGAAATTAGCAATTAATTAATATTTGATTCTATTTGAAGTATTTATAAATTTTTGAGATAGTTTTTTTATAATATTAGAAGAAAGATACTTCAAATTAATTGAAATAATAAAATTTATATATAATTTATCAAATTATGCTAAAAATAAATTTTTAACTCTCAAAGAAAACATAAATTATTGGATGAATATTTGAATTTTAGATTTATACAAATCTAATTTTTAATTATTTATTTTTAGAAAGAAAAAATTATATTAGCAATAATGTTTTTAAAAGATTTCGAGATAAAATAATAATCAAAAGTTTTTGAGTGGCAAAAATAATTGAGTAGATTTTTGAAGCATAAAGATGAGGTTTTTAATTAAATAGGCTTAAAATATTTTGTAATTTTACTTAATAAATTCATCAAAGACTAAATCTAAAAATGTAGATAACGATTGTAAATTAACAATAGTAAAGATTTTTATGTTTTGATTAAATTTATCTTCATATTAAAAAAAATAAAAATAATTTAAAAAAATTAATTTAGAAAATTGCAAAGTAACATAAAAAATATTAGATTAGCCAAATGAATGGAAAAGTATTGTCTTTTTAATATAAAAAGTCTTTAATTAAAAAAGAGAAATATATTTTAATAAATTTGGTTATTTATATCAAAGAAGCTTTGCTTCAATTGGAAATGTTAAAAAATTTTCAAATTTTTCATTGGTAAACTAAGTTCAAATTATTTTAATTAAGAAAGGTATTAAGCTATTCAATAAAACTTATTTTTTATTAAATTTTATTATTTTCTTTTTAAGTTATATTCAGCAAATTTAAATTAATGACCCACCCATATTTTTAAACAATAATATTTTTTTGAAATAATGTGGAAATATGTGGATTATTTTTTTTAAAATTTATTAAAAAAGTTTTATTGAACATATATATATTTAGAATTTAGTTTATAATTTTGATATGTAATATCTATTAAATTTAGCTATTATTTGATATCCCAGTCTCAAAAATCTTCAATAATATCCATATTTTATTTAATAAATTACACTTTAAAGTTAATTTTTATGCAATTAATAAAAAATTAAATAAAATAATAAAAAAATAGTGCCTCATAATTTTATACATTTGAATTTATAACAATTTTGAGAGAAACCCTCATCACAAAATTCCTTTTGAATATGATTAAGAATTTAAGAGTGAATAATTAAATTAGTACATAAGGGTGAATGAAAAAAGGAATAATATTTTTTCAAATAATTTGAAGAAACACAAAATTTATTAGATTTTTTTCAAAACAAAATTCCTTTTAAATGTGAGTATTCATAATAAATACGCATTATTAATCCAAAAAAGAGAATAATATTTTTTTTTAAACATTTCAAAGAGAGGTTAAATTTTTTAGTTATTTTTTAAATGAAAAAAATAGATAAATTTTAGAATAATGCTTTCAATCTAAGAAAATAGTGAAAAATTGGAAATAATTGATTGCATAGAACTAGCTAGTTCTATTTAATCATCAAACTAAAACAAAGATCTTTTTATCTTTTTAGCTGGAGTCACTTATGCTAAAAATAAAATGACAAAAAAAGAATTGGGTGACTTTATTCAATAGCTTTTGTAATACTCTTTGTATGAGTAAAATAAAATAATAGCAGAATAAAATTTCTATTTTCTCTTGAATTACTAAATATAAGAACCTATAAAGTTTATGAAAGAGCAATCTCTTAAATATACTTAATAAATTTGCTAAATCTGTTTTTTGTAAGAAGATTCTGGTCAATTGACATATTTTCTTTCTTGTTGTAATTAAAAATTTCATAAACAATGTCTGTTAGAGTGTTTTGATGCCTAGGAGAGCCAAAATTTGTCTAACATAAAATGTCCTAATTTCGATTGCTTAAAAGATATCTCACAAACTGATATTTAAACAATTAAAGAATTTAATAATTCTTAATAACTTTCGTTTATTTAATCAGAAGTTTACATCCCTAGAATGAGTGTATAATTTTTTACATTTTACGATTTTACTTTTTTTAAATAAAAAAGTTAAGGTTGAGGTATGAAGTTTAAGATTAAAAAGAAGTCAAAGATGAGTAGAAAATAGAGAGTAGCTCATTAGTTAAAGATAAGATACAAAACTGTGAGATCTGTTTTGAAGAAATGTCTGAAAATTCCTTGTAGACTCTTAATTGTCAGCATAAATACCATAAAGAATGCTTGGAATAATACTTTAATTTTGAAACTTCACAAAAGAGATTTCCTCTTAAATGTCCTAAATAAGATTGTTTAATTGAAATTTAGTAGTCTGTAGTAAAAGAGACCCTAAATTAATAAGATTTTGAAAAATATGAGAATTTTTAGTTGTATAACTACATAGACATGAATTCATCAGAAGTAAAATGATTATTGTATATTTAAATTAATTTCTATTTTTTAACAGACTAAATGGTGTCTTACACCAGATTGCAAATATGCTTTCATCAGCGATATTGGTTTTATAAAATTCAGTTGCCCAATTTGTGATAATGATTATTGTATAGCTTGTTAATCTGATTGGCACTTTAACTAAACATGTTAAGAGTACTAAAACTAAAAAGATTCTATGGTAAAAGAATATTAAAATTATTTTTCCATTTCTTAAGTTAATTTATTTAAGATAAGAGGATTAGATAAGTAATTTGAAGATTTAGCCACAGACAAAAAATTTAAGAAGTGCACTTCTTGTAAAATGTGGATTGAAAAAAACTAAGGGTAATTTTTTATTAACACTTAGAGTTTAATTTGATTTTTACTCAACACATTATCATATTTATTATAAAGCTGTGTACATATGACTTGCAGATGTGGCTATGAGTTTTGCTATGAATGTGGAGGGCCTTATAATGCATGCAATTGCATGTCTTCAAACTAGATATTTTTATAATAAGCCCCAATTATTGTTAATTAACCAAATTAATTCTTAGAATAAAATAATAGAAATAATAATTAAATTAATTCACAAGAATTTGTTTTGAATAATTAACAACCAAATTAATCTATTTCTTACAATTTAAACAATGGTTAATTTCTAAACAATTAAAGTCTTTCAGTTTAATAATCTCCATTTTAACTTTAAGAGAGTATAAGTTTTAACGATCAAATTAATAATCCAAATTAAAATAGCTATTAATAAATTAACTCAAATTAACAACTGGTTTCATAGAATTTAAACACAGAAGCTCCATCATTTCCTAACTTACCTAAAGAAAATATAAATTCTAATTTTTAAAACAATTCATTTAGTTTATATTAGAACTCTAAATAAGATTAATCTCTTCCTTAGAATTTAAACAATGGTTAATTTCTATATTAAAGTCTTTCAGTTTACTAACCTCCATTTTAACTTTAAGAGAGTATAAGTTTTAATTATTAAACTAATAATCCAAATTAAAATAGCTATTAATAAAATTAAGTTGAGAATTCAAACATAGAAGTTCCATTATTTCCTAACTTACTTAAAAGAAAAATAGATTCTAATTTTTAAAACAATTCATTTAATCCACTTTAGAACTTGGAATAAAATTAATCTATTCCTTCGAATTTAAACAATGGTCAATTTCAAAGAAAGTAAAGTCTTTTAGTTTAATAGTCTCCATTTTAACTTGAGGATTCTACAAGTTTAAATTATTCATTTAATAATCCAAATCAAAATAGCTATTAATAAAATAATTAAAATTAATTTCAGGTTTCTTAGAATTTAGACACAGAAACTGCATTATTTCCTAACTTACTTAAAGAAAATATAAATTCTAATTTTTAAAACAATTCATTTAGTCCATATTAGAACTCTAAATAAAATTTAAAGTCAAACAATTAGTAGTTACCAAAAAGTTCTTCATCAAATTTTTACAATCATACAGAACCAACTAATTAATTTAGAGATAATTAAAATTTTAATCCTTCAAGTAATAATAACAATTCATAAAATTTCAACAGATTTAATGTTAATTCTTAATAATAAAGCTAAAAATTTGGCAATTAATTAAGAGGTAATTATAATAACTATCAATCAAACAATACTAATTAGCCTTAAATGACTAATCTAAATTCATAGAATTAAAAATAAGCACTTAAATTTTAAAACACTTCTAATTAGTCTGATTAATTTGCTTAATTTGAATATTAAGATTCATTAAATATGATTTCTCCAATTAAAATATCAAATAATTTGAACCGTTTTAAAAAATAAGATGAACTTAATATTACTTTTTAAAATAATTAAAACTAACAATCATTTTAAAATATATAACAATACTTAGAAAAATATCCACCTTATCACTAAAGAAACACAAGAAGCAATCAAAATGACTAACAAATTTAAAGAAATCCAAGAAATAAATTGTCTTTAAATGATCAATTTGTTTCAAGTACATCTAATTATTAAAATAAAATAGTTAGTTAAAGCACAAAAAACCAAATTAGAGGAAATTAATTTCCCTAATCTAACTATAACCAGCATTATTTAAACAACAATGATAATTCTACTTAAAAAAGTTTCTAATTTGAAATTCCTCAGAAATAATAAATTACTTTACTGAGGAAATATCCTGAAAATTATAGTAATAGTACAGAAAATCAAAATTAACTAAACTTTGCTCAAAAAAATTAAATTTTAACACCAATAAACAGAGCCCAAAGTCCAATTATTTCATCCTAAGTCAGATCCTCTACTTCTCTGCAAACATTGAGAAAAATTGAACCTAAATAATAATAATAAATTAATTATACACAAAGATCATCAAGGTAAGAGTTTTTTTTAACAACAATAAATGAAAATAATTAATAAAATTATGATTGAGCTATTTATTATAAATTTTAGCAATAATCACATTTTTTCTTTGATTTGCAATTCATAAAATAATTTATAATTTTATTTTCAAAATTATTTATTTGTGGATATTATATTAAATGCTCTTTGTATTGTTATTGACAGTCAAAATTTTCTTTTTTTGATCTTTTAAATTAAAATAGTTCATTAGGATAAAATGATATTAAACTTAAAATAAGGATCCAATGTATTTTAATAGAATATCTATTTTAGATTCAGTATATTATATTAAATCTTCGCTTTAGTTGTATTTTTTTTATGAAACTTTTGAAGCTTAGAGTGTTTATATAAATGCACTTTGTATTTGTTTTGTTTTGTTTTTTTTGCTTATCTAAAAATGGATTACTTTTAATAAATAAGAAGATTTCACAAAAAAGAAACTGAGCATTTATTTTAATAATCAACCAATTATGATACATTGATAGATAAATGAATGGAATTATAAATAATATTGAATTTTATAGTTTGATAGTAAAAACTTATTCAAACAAATAATTATTGATAATTTAATATTTATATTTGAAAGTGGAATAAATTAAATAACTATCAATATTTTTTCAGCACAATTTAAATAAGTATTTAACAAATAGTTCATTGATAAGGCAATAATAATTTATCAAGAACAGCACTTTACTCTCACAAGTACAAATAGAAATACATCATTTTATTTTGAATGTCAAATCAATAAGATCAATTTGGAGGAATAGAATAATAAGCATTCGAAGTCTTAGAAAGAGAATTTCAAGAAGTTTTGAATGATTTAGCTGCTGATTAGAGCTTAGATCGTTTCAGATAAGAGTTTGAAAAGTTTCATAGAGCATTGAAAGTTTCATAAGAAAATGAAAAACGTCTCTTGGCTAAATGCAGAGAATATACAAGTGATATAGGAGCTCATACTGCTAATTTGTAAGGAGCTCTTAAAATGACTCAAGAAGATAATACAACAATAGCTCATTTGAAGAGTGAATTAGAAAAAACATATAAAATTCTTGAGTTATCAAAGGATAGAGAAGAGAAAAGCAAGCAAAAGATAGAAAATTTAGATTTGGAAATCAAAAATTTGAATTAATTGATAGAAAGAAGTTCAGCTGCAAACAGTGGTTAAACTACAACAGTTGCTGATCTTTTAACTGCTAAAGAGGAGTTGACTAAAGGAAACAGACTTCTTGAAGAGCAAATCAAAGATGCAAAAAGTTAGTTAGAATTTTTGGAGAAAAGTATTGCAATCGCTGAAGATGCAAAGTTGAAGAATCAAGAGGCTTATTAAAATTTGTAAAATGAAAAGTAAGATCAAGAATAAAAAATGAATGTGCATGATGAGAAAAAAAAATCTCTACAAAAACAACAAGAAGATTATAAGAATAATAATGACCAAGTCAAATAAAAGATAAAAACACTTACAAATAATAAAGTAAAGCTAACCAAAGAAATCGATGAAAACAAGAAGGTCGCCAACTTGCAAGACCAGGAAATTAAGGAATTCAAGAGCAAAATCATGAAATTAGAAATTTAAATTGAAGAAATGAAAAGTCGTAAAGGGACACTTGAAAAAGAATTAGAAGAAAGAGAAATAAACTTAGAAGTTATCAAAGTAATAAGATTTTTTATCTTTAGATTGATCTAAAATGTTTTATTTGAATTTATTTTACAAATAAATCAATTTTTCTTTCATTTATTCATTCATTAATATTATTCCTAATTTAAAAAGCAAAAAATTGATCAAGATGAGAAAATAATTAAATATGAGCTTAAGTTCATTTAAGAAAAAATGGCTAAGAAAATGCAACTTTTATCTGAAATTGACAATCTTGAGAGAATTAAAGTTGAATCAGAAATAATTAA
Source organism: Tetrahymena elliotti 4EA (assembly GCA_000231825.2). NCBI lineage: Eukaryota > Ciliophora > Oligohymenophorea > Hymenostomatida > Tetrahymenidae > Tetrahymena > Tetrahymena elliotti. The sequence continues at coordinate 755,381 of JH720320.1, forward strand.
AAATTTGACTGAACAAGGTATTAACTATCTTGAATCTGAAATCAAAGAAGATAAAAAGCTTGCATCTGAAGGTAGAAGCATTTTAGAAGAACTAAGAAGAAACAGAGATATTCTCCAAAAGGAAATTGATAGAGCAGATAATAACAACAAGAAATAGGAAGAAGAACTTATTTAGAAGGAAAAAGTAGTCAAAGAAAAGAAAAATGAGTTATCAGGAATGAATAAGGAAATGGATAAATTCAATTATCATATTGCCTAACTCAAAAAAGAAAAGGAAAAATATGCAGTTTAAGTAAGATTTGTAACACAATTCCATTTATATTTAATCAATCAATTTTATCAATCCAGGCTGCAGCTGCCAATGCAAAATATTTCCACGCTTTAGAAGAAATAAAGCTTAAGGATAACCTAATTTCAGAATTCTAAAAGAAGAATATTGAAACTTAAGCTAAATTGAAATAACAATAAAATTTATATGAGACAGTTCGTTAAGAAAGAAATCTCTACTCTAAAAATTTAACTGAAACCCTTGAGGATTTGGAAGAAATTAAAAGAAAGCAAAAGATTGTCAACCATCAAATTTCATAGTTGAAGGAAGAAATAGATTCAAAGCAAAAGAAACTTTTACAAGAACATATCAATCATAAGAAAAAAGATGATATCAGTAAAGAGCACACAGCCTAAAGCTAAAAGTATAAAAAGGAAATAAATGAAAAGGAGCAAAAGATTAAGGCTTTCTAATAAGATATTGCCAAGTTGAGATTTATGATTCAAGAATCGGAATAGCAAAGACAAAAGCTCCATGAAGAATATGAATTAGTTGTTGCAGAAAGAGATATTTTAGGTAAATTTATTTCCAATCTCATACTTCAATTTTTAAAACATAAAATTTGAGTAAAAATTAGCATTTTATTGTTAAGTTTTTATGAGTCTCTTTAAATAGAAATTTAATATTTTATTGTGAAGCATTTATGAATCATTTGAGTCTCTTTAAATAGAAATTTAATATTTTATTGTGAAGCATTTATGAATCATTTTTAATTTAAAAAATAGGAACGTAACTTATTAGAAGAAATGCTGAAGCAGCTCTTTTATATGAAAAGATTAAAATCAACTAATCTACTTTGAAAAAAGGTGAAATCTAATACTAGGAAAGATTAGGTGATATCATCGTTTGGAAAAGCAAGATTGCTGACTTGATCAACCAAATCAAAGAGTTTAAGGCTTAAGCTAATTCTATTGATGATATGAAGAGAGAAATTCACAATCTCTCTAAAGAATTGATTGAAGAGAAACTTAAGGTTAAGGCTCTTTCTGAAGAAATTTAGAATCCCATGAATGTGCATAGATGGAGAAAGTTGGAAGCTACTGATTCTGAGACATATGAATTGATGACAAAAATATAATCCCTTCAAAAGAGACTCATCTTAAAAACTGAAGATGTAAATTCAAATTATTATTTAAGAAATATATTGAAAATAACTTATAATGTTATAGGTGATTGTTAAAGAAAAAGTAGTCATAAACAAAGAGACAGAGTTAAAGAAATTAAAGTAGGAAATGAAGAGATAACCAGGTGCTGAAGAAGAGAAATTAATCCCTGTTTATCAAGATTCTTTAAAAGAAAAAACAAAGCAAATGAGAGCTATGAATGGTGAATTAACCATGTATTAGAGCCATCTTGCAGAATATAAATTAGAAATAGATCGTCTAACTAAAGATTTATAAGACTCAAAGAAGAAATTCTTCGAATAAAAGAAAAGAGAACAACAATAATACGAAGCATAATAAACTTAGTAAAAGGCCATGGCAATTCAAATTAACCTTCCAGATAAAAGATTCACAGGTGGTGGTTTTAATTTGGCAATCTATAACTGATTATACAAAATAAATAAATCAACTTTATATTAATTTTTTTGTACAAATAACTTTTTAGATATGTCAAACAAACATTCAAAAATATTTTCCATAGAAAAAGTTTACAAAATAAAATTTATTTTTTTAGCAAAACAAGAAAAACTTTTTGATTAAACAAATATTATATTCTTTATGTAATTACTAAATTCATAAATTTAGAAGGACTCAAATTTCAATCAAGAACCAATACAGTTTTGATTAAAAGAATGCTCAATAAATTAAATTGTTTTAACATATTTTTAATAATTCTTTTTTTATTAAAATAACTTTTTTGAGTATTTGAATTTATTGAATAAAAATTATGAAGATAAATAAATAACTAATATAAATAGTGTTCTACTTATCTTTTTTTATGATATATTGAATTAAATTAATATTTTTAAACTTTATATTAAGTTAATTTTATTATTTTAAATTTATATTTTTAGCATCGGCTAGCTACAAAAAGTACTTTAAATATTGGTATCTTCATAAATAAATCTAAAGAGCATATTTTGGAAGCATTAACCAGAAAAAAACTTGCTAAATAATAATTAAACTTTAAGATACTTGAAAATTGTTGTTAGCTACTGATAGGTTAGTTTGTAAGCAAGTAGATCTATTAATAATATCACAAATTTCTGATATTAATTTTAATCAAAATTAATTTAAAATATACTAACTTGATTTTAATGAGCAGCAAATCTAAATCTCATAAAAAGAAATCTTTTTCAATTAAAGAGATTCTCAGCAAGTATATTGATACTGCGTTCTCCTCTTTGAAGGCTCTACCAGTGTATTTATATGTTAATAATTTTTGCTTTCTCAATTGTAATTTTTTGAATCAGGAATGGATATAGAAGTAGATCTCAGCTTGTTAATGAATGTCCTAAATAAATAGCAAATGTATTAGAAAAGATGTAACTTGGGATTTAAATTTTAGAGTTAATCTAAATTCACTTTTAGTCTGAGTACCACATAAATTCTATCAAAGTAATTACTCAATGTCTTATCAATTTTCTTAAATTTATTTAAAATTAAAGAAAAAGCTCAACTAAATTTAAAAGAATCTAAATGATGGAAGTAATTAAATACTGAATAAAATAATTATTCCATAAGTTTATAATCAAGCCTAAGAGTCCGATAAATAATCTAGATCTAGCTCATATTTATCTGGGACTTATTAATACCTCCAATATAATAACTATTTAATGGGGAATTAAAAATACCCATTTATTTTAGATGATTAAATAGAAAGTTAAGTAGAAAATAACCTCTTAATTTCTAAAGAGTAATATGAATTCTTATTCAGACGTAAAATTTTGTAGCTCCATTTACCAAATACAGTTAAAAATGCTCAGTAATTGAATATTTTGTTTTAGAAAATTAAGTGATATTAATTTTATCAATAGGAGGAAGGGTCCATCACTTTAACTAGATTTTAATGGCTTTTAATTATTTTTTGAGTTAAGGCCCTTAACCTTTTAAAAAGATTAATAAAAAGATCTCTATTTATATTACTAGAATATCAGAATTTCAAGATGTCCAGAGATACATGAAAACAGAATAAATGAAATCATCAGATAAGTATTTATTCAATTCATTTTTTAATTTTAATTATTCACTATTAATTTTAAGAAAATAGACTTTACTCTGAATACGTAGACCGAGAGGCATTTTATCACATATTTGGAATACCTTTTCAAGAGAGTAGAATATGGGTACTTCTACTTGGAGAGAATATACTAATATACTTAGCAGAATAAATAAAATTTTGTTGATGTTAAATATCAGTTTAATAACATGAATTTAAAGTTTTATTATGCTAAATAATATGAGTTTATGGATGAAATTATGGGAGAAAATGGTTAGTTTTAAGTATCTCTATTGATAAATAAACTTAATTTTGACTAATTTGTTAGTTTTTCCAATAAAAAAGCCTTACAAAGAAAGCTTACAAAGGAAAATTCTTCAACTGAAAATTCAAGTTAAAATGGAAATAAATAAATACTTCATGAAGCATAAGATCAGCAAATTATTTAGATTAATGTTTATGGCTCTAGATTCAATAGTTTAAATGAAAACTAAATTAAAATTCCTAAAGAATATGATGTAAATGAAGATATAAACATTATCATGAAGTATATTTAGCATTCTGTCTATTCTCTCAGTACATCCAGTACAGCTTTTGCTAATTTTGAGCTTAAATTATTTTCAAAATCTTACTATTAACTTGTTTCGAATCATTCTTAAATAAATATCAAAAAATAAGGCAAAGCTAAGTTTATTATTTTTCCTTAGTATCATGTAAAAGTAAAGAATTTCAAGAAGGACTTTCAAAAAATAAAAAATTTTAATGAAAAAAAATTAAGAGAAATTCATTAACAAGAATAGGATATTTAAACAGAAACAGAAAGTGAAGTATGTTCTGAAGTTACAGAAAATTTAGATAATTAAGAGCAGAATTATTTTATTAATTTTATTGCTTAGATTTATGTATACTAATAATAATCAGTTAATAAAATTAAAATTAGAAATATTAAAGGAGAGAAAATATTTGAAATTAACTAATTTACAAAGAAACATTTATCAAAATCTTATTAAAATTAAGTTTGTGTTAGAATAATAAAATACATTATCTTGAGTAATTTGAATGTCCATCAATACTCTATGACCAATCAAGCTGATCTTAAATACTATTATGCAAGTAAACATACTTTTACTAACAAATAAACACAGTAAACTTAAACAATAAAGGTTAATTTGGATTTCTCAGATCCATCACACATATCGATTCTTTTTATAACTATTATTGAAGATTAAAACTCAAATGAAAAAATTGTTGAAGAATTCTAGTTTGAAGATTTGGTTAAAAGATTTTCATATTCAAATTAAACATCTGAAGAAGAGGATAGCATTTTTCAAGATATTCAACAAAATTGTAAATCCGAAAATGATTTCTCAAATTAATAAATTTCATATGAAAAATTAGAACTAATTTTTGATAATTTCATTCATTTCGTAAAATAGTAAATAACTAATGAAACTTTTCTTTATAAAGACGCATTAGTAAGGACATTTTAGTGTAGTAGCCAATAGCTTCAAATATAAGTTTAAATATGTTATTGAATAACCTTAATTAAAAATAAATGTTGTTTTAGCTATTAATTAGTAAGATTTTAATGCTTCATAAAATTAATTTGTAACAAAATAAACTTAGTTTAACATAAATTTGCGAATTAATTATTTAATTTATCTTCTTGATGTTTCTTTTTCATAAACAACATTTAGTAATTATTTCTTATTAATTTCAGAAATGTATTTGTGGTAATATTTAAGATTATAAATTTTGTCTTTTTCAAAAACAAACCAAACATCTAAGATTAAAAATATTTGATTAGATTTTATAAAATTAAATTCAGTGAATAGTGTATGGAGAGGATATGAAATAAATTAAATTTTAAAAGATACAAATCATAAACATTTTTTATAAACTAAAATTACAAGAAAATTTTTATTTTATCAATTTTTCATTTATTTTTTTATTTTTTTCTATCAGCTTTATCTTTTTTTTTATCATCTTTTTCATTACCTTCCTCTTCATCATCTTCCCACTCTTCTTCTTCTTCATCTTCCTCATCTTCTTCTTCTTCTTCAGCAAAAGGATCGTCTTCAATGTCTAAAATGAGTTCATTTTTTAGCATTTCTTACCATTCTTCTTCTGTGACTATACACTCATCTAAAGCTTTTTCAATTAACTTTTAGTCCATATCTTTACCAATTAATACTAAATTAATTTCTCTATCACCAATAACTGGATCCCAAGTTTTTTTAAGTTCTTCATAATCAGGTACTAACTTTTACATTTCTTCATTCAATGCAATACCATATTTTCCTTCAGGCTGAATTTAATTAATAATACCAGAGTGTTACCATCCCCAGAAATCTTCTTTATTATTGGCAATCCAGAAGAAACCCTTAGATCTCCAAACATTCTTAAAGGGACCTTTTTTCTTAAGCTCTGCAGCCTCTTCTCTTTGTTTTTTATATTCAAGAGCTTCCTCTTCTATTAATTTTTCCTCATCAACATCTCCTTCTTCTTCCTAATTTAAAAAATATAAAATTAATTTGATCTCCTTTATTTTTTTAATCTATATTTACTTTTTATTATTCATTTTCAGAAACTATCTTTGGGAAGGCAGAGGGCTTGACTGGTAATTTTTTATTTTGTTGTTGTTATTATTATTATTTATCTTCTTCTTTTTCTTTTTCTTTTTCTTCTGCTTTTTCAAGAGCTTCACTACTTTAATTGGTATTGATATTTTCTAAAGTCTCACTTTATGTTTCTTCAGATTCTTGACTTTTATTATGTTCTTTATTTTCAGGTTCTTTTACATTAACTTATTACTCAGTTGTTGTCTCTTCTTCATTATTTTGATCATCTTACTCTTGACCAAATTAACCAAATGTTTTAAGGTAGCAATAGAAATTTTAATCTAAAAGCTTGAAAATTCTTAAATTGTGGAAAGGTCTCAGTCTACGATAAATAAAATGGCTTATACCAAATTCTACAGTCTCTGGGACAAGCTAATAACGATCTGTTCCAAGCCATTTGGTATTCTCAGCAGCTTTATCAAAATCGAATAAACCGGTATTGAGGATTTATTTCAGATCAATGTCGCAATAGGATGACTCAATAATAATGGCATCTTTATTGAACTTTTTAATTGCAGCTTTGACAGATTCCTTCTACTCTTTTGATACTAAGTCAGTCTTTTTATAAAAATTGTTATTAATATTTTCACTTTATTATGAGATTTAATTTAAAAAATAGTTTTGATTTATCTACCTTGTTAACAACGATAACATTAGCGAATTCTAATTAATCAACCATAAGCTCAGAAACTGTTCTAATATCTTATTTTTGAGGCTTTTCTTCAACAAATTTTTCAGGAAGTGACTCATGAGTTTCAAACATTTCAAAAAAGTTTGTGCAGTCAACAACAGTAACACAGGTATCAAGAGTTGATACATCCTTTAAGCTATCAATATTCATTTCAGATGAGCTAAAGGTAAATGTTTCAGCAACCTTTTATTTTAAAATACCATTATATAGCTAATACTTTTTAATAATTTAGTTACCTATAAAGGTTCAGAAATACCAGTTGATTCTATGATAAGGTAATCAAACTCATTTGATTTAGCAATTGTGGCTACTTCTTTCAATAGATCCTCTCTAAGAGTGCAGCAAATACAACCATTTTGCATTTAGACCATTTTTTCTTCTGTCTGGATGAGCTTACCACCTTTGACAAGCTGAGCGTCAATATTCAAGGCAGCCATATCATTAACAATAACAGCACATTTAAGATTTTATTTATTTTAGAGAATATGCTTAAGTAGAGTAGTCTTACCACTACCTAAGAAACCACTGAGGACAGTTGTTGGAAGCTTCTTAAACTTGATTGAAAAATAATTTGATAAATATAAAATTTAGTATTTCGTAAATTACTTCTTTGTTCATTTTTAAAAATATATAGGAATGAGAAAGGGTGATTCTTTAGTTTTTTTGATGTTTTTTTAGGTAAATAGATGAAATTTAATATTATTATTCAGATTTTAATCATGATTCACTCCTATTTTTAAAGTAAAGATAATACGTCATTTGCTTTTTAAAAATACAAAAAAATTGCATAAAATATTAGATATCTTTTAATTTTGGCTTTTCCAAAAATAAAGAAGGCAAAGACAAAAAATTTCAGATCTTTAAAAGGAACAATAAACTCATATTAGTTCTCTTTTTTTTATTTTAAAACGTTTTTTTAACTTATTTAAAGAAATTTTTTAACACATCTTGAGTGTAGAGCTTTTTTAAAGTAAAAATTAACCATTCTTCAAATATTGTTGAATTTAAGAATTTTCAAATAAAAATTGACTCATGATTATTAAAAAATCATGAGTCAACCCTCAAATTTTTAAACAAAATATAAGCTGCTTATAATTAAAAGTAATTATTGAAACTCCAGCTCAAATAGGCTAGTAATGCATCATAGACCATAAAATTTAAAACATTTTTTTTTAAAAAAGTGAGAATTTATTGTAGCTAATTGACAAATCCAAAATAACAAAATGATAAAAAAGCTAAAAGTAAATCAGATAAATTTTCAGAATAAGTTTTTATTCCAATTTTTTTTTCTAATTGAGCAATAAATAATTTCTTTTATAGAATGATGATGATATAAAAAATATTACATTATTAACATAAAAAAACATTATAAACTAAATTTAACATCATCCATCTAAATAATAATTATTTCTAACTTTAAAATCAAGGATTTTAAATTATCCTATTTTTTTTTTCCTCAAAAATTTTAAATTTTGGATTCATTCCTTATTAAATTAGCTTTAATAATAAAAAAAAATGTGTTCGTTCACTCATCAAAGATATACTCTCAACAATTTGTACTGATAAATTAATTTTTTGGGTAATGTTAAATAAATAAGATTTTATTTGAAAAGGTCAACCTTTACAAGAATTATAAATATTTTAAAGAAAAGAAGATGAGATAAAGTTATATTTAAATTTTGTCAATAAATGATACACAGTAAAAAAAAATAATAATATGAATTGTAAATTATAAAGAATTTAATAAATGTAAAAACAAAAAACAAAATTTAAAACTATGATATTATTATTATTATTATTTTATTATAATAAAATCAGGATTGATACTTTTTTCTAAATAAAAAAAAAAGAAGATACAATTTGATTAAAAAAATATTTGAAAATTAAAATATTTGTTTGTTTGTTTGTCTTATAGAAAATTAGATAGATTTGATTGTTCTAAATATCTTTTTTACTGATTCTTACTAATTTTGTTTTATTTCTTAAGAGTTTGTAAATAATAATTTATTTTGGTATAAAAATTAATTTAAGTGAGTTATTTTTGTTTCTCTTAACATTTTTTTTGGAATCACCAGATAAATTTTTTTTCTTTTTTAAGCCTTTAAGAATTTTATCATAGCTGTAGTGGCTAAAGTTCTCTTAATTATGAAATTTATAAGACAAACAAATTGAAGATTGTATATTTTAATATAGATTTATAAATATAAACAAACTATTAAATTATAAAATGAAAAATTTTAGATGCCTTAACATTTAATATAAACAGTTTCTATATATGAACAGTTAAAGTATTTAAAATTTAAAATTTGATAAAATTATATTTCATTTTTATTTATTATTCTATCATCAAATCATCGTTTTTTGAAACCATACTTTTTACGCTCATAGAACAGATCTGTTTTAGCAGAACCTAAATTAATAATTTTTGGACATCCATCTCTATCTTTTTCTAATTGTACACATTCTTTACAATAATAGGCATCAGAAATACCAGTACCTCCACAAATAACACATCTTCCTTAGAAGGAGCCATAATTACATTCATCACAAACTTTAACTAAACTGCAAGGACGTACATAAGAATCGCAAATTACACATAAACCATCATGCTTTTCACATAATCTACCTATTGATATACCAGGCTATTTTCTACACATAATAAGATCTGGATGATGCTTAGCCATTTTTCACTACTTTAATCTAATATGCTTGCAAAATTTTTGATTAATAATTAATAAATTAATTTAAATTATTATAGTTATTACTTTTGGTGTCTATCTATTAATTCGAATTACTTATTTCAAGGTTTTTCTATGATAATTTATGTTTTCTTACAAAAATATTCAATATATTAAAATTAAAATATTTCAGAATTCATTAAAAATAATTTCTACATTTTTACTAAAAATAAATTTTCATTTCTAAATATTTTTTAAAAAGTTTTATTCTTTTCTATTTTAAATGATAATTTTTTGAATACTTTCGACTAAAAACGATGTTTTTTATTTTTCTAATTTTTAAAATGTTTTTCTTCAATTAAATGCTGAGCTAAAAAAATTTTATTTTGCTTTTTTTGCTTCATAGAGTTTTTAATTTTTTTTCATTCTTCTTTTAATATTTAAATTTCATTTCAAAAATTTCCTTAAAAATTATTTTAAATTGATTCTAAAAGAATTAATTCGAACATTAAAATAAAGATATTATTTTAGTGATAGATTTATGATATTTTAATTTTCTTGGATAGAATAAAATGAAAATATTCTTTTTGTGTTAAAATAAACACCTTTTTTTGAAGAATTAATAGAGAGTATGAATATTCAATAATAATCAGAATAAATTGGTTTTGGAGTTTTTTGGTTGTTAAAGAGTTAAAAATGAATTTGGTGTAGGAATGGTAAAAGATAAAAATTATTATGAAATTATGTATAAGTGTTGGTTATTTGTTAATGCATAATTTTGATAAATCAGTATCCATAAAACAAATCATTAAATTAGTTTTTATTTCCTTTATATTTTATTGATTGGTAATTAATGATCTTAATTGTTTACTAATTTATTTTGATTGATATTTATTATAAAAGCATTCCAAATAAATATTTACAAAAGCTTCTTAATTAATTAAAAGGTTTACATAATTTCGAGTTATCATCAATATATTTTCAACTTACTAAAGATCTTAGCAATTAATTAGCCAATAAAACGTTTAATCAATTAGGACTAACTTATAATCATGAATCAGGTAATAGAAATTTTTTCAATTAAGTTATGATTGCTTAATGAATCTATTTGCATTTAGATCTAAATTTGATACAATATATTTATTTTATTTTTCATAAAAGTCATACCGTCAAGAGTTTTAGTCAAATAATCTTCTTAAGCTTGCAAGAGCGAAGTTCAAAAAAGCTATTTTGGAGTAAATAGGTCATAGGGAAAATATTTTATATGAAGAATTTCTTTTGGTAGCTAAAAAAGTTAATTTTCGTTTTAGCGATTAAAATGATATCTTTTCGCTTAAGTATTACTTTAATTCTCATATGAAATTATAAGGAAATGGAGTTCCTTTTTACGATTTAATTAACCGCCTGAGAGTGAGAGAAAAAAATAGATAGGAGCAATAGTAAATAAAATATTTTAACTTCAACAAATTGGTTCAATTTTTTTATTTATTAGTTTAATCTACTTTGAAGTCCCTGAATCAACTAATACAATTTAACAAAACTAAGAAAATGATGAACTTAAGAACTTGTCATAATCTTAAAATTTAAACAAATCTCTTCTTGTAAACAGCACTATTTAATCTAGGAGAGGCTCTACTCTTCTAGAATCTTCATAAATGAGCAATTCAAAGACTAAATAACTTAATGGTATTTACACTTTTATATAATCAATTATATCTATAATTCAATTAGATCCTATCTATTTTACATCTGATTTAAAGCTTTCATAATCTTAATAAGGCTTAATTGCAAGATTGGTTGGTATTTTAATTCAGAGTCAAATTGAACAAAAGGATTTATTATTTTAATTGATTTTTTTTTTTGATAAGTTATTAATATAATAATAGAGTAAATGACAATTACAAATGCTAATAAACAAATCCCTATTTCCCTACTTTAGGAACTCCTTAAATATGATGTTTAAAGATCAGATTTAAAATGTGTAATGGATAAATTAAATACGATGGAAAAAAGTTAAGGAGGGGAAGGATAAGTTGACACAGAAAAATTTTGGTCTTCTTGCAAAAGCTCATTTGGAGCTCAATTACAAGAAATAATTAGGAAAGTAATAAATTATTGCTCTGTAGATGGTTAGGTAAGTTATTTTAAACTTGCTGGATTGAACAATGCTTACAACGAGCTAACTGAAAGTGATAATTCTAGTAATCCATAAAATAAAATAAGTGCATAACGTGTTTAAACTGAGAATCCTAGACAAAAAAGAAGCTAATCTGCTGCTGGAAACTATGTCTTAAATTAAACTAATAAAAAATTGAGTTTACCAGAGCAAATTCAAAGCTTCAAGGCATATATATAATAAAAAATGAATGGGCCAAAAAGTGCATTTAATGTTTTAGATAAGGACCTAAAAGGCTACTTTACATAAAATGACTTTTTAATTGTATTTAAAAATAGTAACAGTGAATTAGGACATTAAGAACTTGTCAATGTGTTTAAATCTCTGAATTCTATTTCTAGTAAAAAATGTGGCCAAATAGACTTTGCTTCATTTTACTCATTCTTTTAAATGCCTGTTGAGACTATAGTTTAATATTTACCTGGTGGAAATTTGTATTATCCTCCTACTCAAAGTCTTGATCAATTTTAATCATCTCAAATATAGTACCCAAACTAAAAGCTTCTAACCGAGCCTCCATAAATGGAATCAGCAACAAAAGAATATTTGCCTACTTAAGTGTCTGATTATGATGAAAGTTATTAATTCCTTACACCAATCAATTAGAAAAAACCAATAAAAGTAAAAATTTAGTGCTAATATTAATTATTTATTTTAGTAAAATTAGTTTGATTCACATTCTCCAAATAGAAATCTAATAGGAGAGTATAAAACTATGTATCCTTAAGACAGTACAGATAAATAAATAACCTCTTATGAGATGAAGAGAGCAGTTAAAAACAACCCTCTTGTCAGAAATCAAAGACACACAGATTTTAATTATAAAAGAAATGTAGATCCAGTCCCTTCAGACATAAATCCAGATTATAGATATGGTATAGTAAAGTAGCAAGCAGACACTATGTAAAATTTAGTAGAAGGTAACTATGGAAGAGCTTGGTTGGAAAATTCAATTGCTAACTAAAGAGAGAGAATACAAAGAATAGTCAACTCTCGCGTAAAATAAAATTTTAAGAAAAAATAGATAAATTTAAACATAAAAATATATATCAAATAGAGAATGTCTCAAGAAAAATCAAATGAAAACACAGCTAATATAATCAGAACTGAATTTATAAAAGATGGTATACATCAATCCCATTTAAGATCTGTTTCAAATCAAAAAGATTAGTCTAATAATTTATGGAAAATTACTAAGTTTAGAAATACTCAAGGAAAAATAACCACAAACTGGTCACCCGAAGAGTAAAATAGATTTCCAGCTCGCCTCAAAACAGAGGGGCTAAGTTCAAAAAACAATACCGATAATTACTAAGAACTTTTAGAAGGATTTGTTGTAAATAAAGCTAACCTAATAAAACAAACAGATAGACATAATAAATCTGTTTTGTATTGAAGAAATAAATGAATAAAAGATAAAGTAAGTTAGGGTTATATATCAAAAATAAAAACAAAAGATTGTAAATAGATTAATATATATATATAAGATGTATATTGTATTATTTATTATCAACCATCATATTTTTTTTTCTCATTATTTTTTTCAGTTGATCTAACTTTTGTAAATAACATTATTTAAAAGTAAATTATGAAATTAATTAATGGATAAATTTTCTATTCTTTCTATTAACTTTCTTTTATTCTAAAATAAGCATTTGTTACAAAATTATATTTTAATCTTTCTGTTTATAAACGCAATTTTTATATATGTTATTCAAGCTCAATTAGTTAATATTATTAGCATTCCAGTCTATTTTAGATGAAAAATGATTTATCAATTATTTTAATTTTTGATATGGTTTCTCCGAATAGTTACGTATGATTTGAAGCATCAATCAAGACTAACTATTACTTAATAGGAGTTAAAAATTAAGCTTTTTATTTAAGAAATTATTACCATTAATGAAATTAAATAAAAAAGTAGGACTTAGAGTATTCAAAAACCATTTTTCTATTCCAAAAAAAAGAAATCAAATCAAAATATTTTTAAAATGAATATTCCATTTATTTGCTGATAAAATGTAAATAAAACAAAATTGATTTCTATTAAATTTTAATCACCTCATTAAAATTAATGACGTAATCATGTTCACATAAAAATAAATTATTACGTCACTACATGAATACTGACTGATTTAAAAAGAAAAAAATTTCCTTAGTAATTAATTAAAAAGAAAATGACTTTGAATGAACACTAAACAAAAAACAGAAAGTAAAGAAGGTGACTCAAATAGTGATTAAATTGAAAAAAATAATAAATAGGATTAGACTAAAAATACTTCAACAGAATTGAATATCTAAGGGATATAAGAAAAATAATATGAAAAGGTATTTTGTATAAATGAAATTAATGGTAAGTATTGTCACTAATAGGTTAATGAATCATGAAAGTAATTTTTTGTTAAGATTTACTGAACTCTGAATTTTTCTCTTTTATTTCTAAAGAAATTGAACAAAATTATCCAAAAAAACAGTTAGATCAACTATGAATATCAAAAAAATATTTTATTAGAAAGAAAAATTGGACATAAATTCATGATAAAAAGCAAGGAGTCTATTCTTTTTATTAGAATCACTAAAAACGATAAATTAACTCAAAAAAAACAAAAAATAGTTTTTTATTCATAATAAATCAATTCAATTATTTAAAAATTTTAACATTTTTTTTATTCACTTGTAATTTAAAATCTAAATTTTGTGTGAACTCTTTTTCATAATTTACTTTTTTTCAATTTAAAAAAGATTTGTTGCATGATACTTTTAATTAATTATTTTTCAGCCAATGATTTTTTAAATAGGGGTTTAGAGCTATTAATAGCTCTAAAAGCATAATTACTAAAATTGGTATTAAAAAAAATTAAACAAATCTTTCAAATAAAAATAAAAATTTTTCAATTATTTTCTAAGTCATTTCCAAATTTTTATCAAAATTCCAAAAAAAATAAAGTTTTAAGTTTTATTTTAGACTTTTCTGAGATAAATAATTGCTTGTTTTCTGCACAGCTTCTTCAATAAAATAAGCAATTTTCTTATTAAAAATAAAATATTTTGGTTTTAAGAAGACTCTTTAAAATAATTAATATTTTTTTCACTCACAGACTTGGGATAAAAAACAACTCCTTTCATCTTTTTTCATAAAGAAATAAATATAAAAATGAATTATCCAAAGTTTGTCAAGATAGATAATTAATTGCTTATATTATTTTGAATTTCGAATATTTTTAATTATTTTTATTGAAAGAAAGTTTTCTTCATTTAGCAATATGTATTTCATGTATTTTTATCAGAATATGCTATTAGTTGAACTAATTATAATCACAAACATAATTATGAATACTTAGTTTTTTAAAAAATCTTTGTTTCAAGTTTTCTGTGAATTTTCTTGAGTGTAAAATCTTTGAGTAATTAAATAAATTGATAAATTCTAGAATTTAGAATTTTAATGAAAACTTCTTTTAAATTGATTTTTAAGGAATTGTTTTATTGAAAACTTAATGCTATTTATTCTATTCAATCATCTGAATTAGAATTTATTTAATTTAAATGAATGAATTTAATTTTAAATGCTTTTATTCAAAGAAAGATACCATATTTAAATATTCTTATTTAAATTGATAGGATTTAGAATTAATTTCTGATGAAAAGATTAACATTCAATTTATTATTCTAATCATAGAAGACTTAGAGAATGTTTATTTTTTATATTTCAAGACTATTTATGATGATTTTTTGTTGCAACAAAAGATATATGAAGAAGTAATTTATTTTTGTAAATTATAAACAAATTAATTTAAATACAAATATCTAGATTTATTAATCTTAAATAAATATCAACAAAATTAGATGGGCATTTTGGCTGTTGCAATAATCCTAATTGTCATTAAAAAATTGTACAATTGGATTCAAGTTAAGTTAGTTAAACCAAACTTCGAAGGCAAGGTAATCAATGAAAAAAAAATATAAATATATAAAAACATTTAAGCTTATGCATTTTAAATTAATAATTACTGTAAATAAAACATCTCATTAACTCATCATCATTTCAATTATTGATAATTTTTTAAATTCAAAAAAAAGACTGTATGGATCACAGGTGCTTCGTCAGGTATAGGAGAATAGCTAACAAAAGATTTCTCTAAATTAGGAGCCTCATTGATCATTTCCTCTAGAAAAGTTGAAGATGTAATTTTTAAAAATTTGTTTTTATCATTTATTTCCAGACCAAAAAACACTAAAAGAAATGAATGAATGATTATGCTACAATAATTAAATCATACAATTAAATGAAATTAAACAAAATAGCTAGAGAAAATCTTTTTTATTTTTTGATAGACTGAATAAAAACTTCTAACAAATAAAAAAATTATTTTCAAAAAACTAAAAAAGGATTAAGATTTTCTTAAGTGGTAGTTTAAAATATGAATCAAAATGTGAATAAATAATTTAATTTATGTTATTTTTTAAATTATTTAGTTAGAAAGAGTTAGAAGATTATGCAAAGATCCTTCTAAGGTAACTGTTCTACCATTAGATATGAGTAAGACTAGGGAAGTTATTAAGTAAACTGAAGATTTCATTAAAGATCTTGAAAAGAAAAATTAGAAGCTTGATATTGTAATTGAAAATGCAGGTGTTTCAATGAGATCTGAATTTAAGGATTATTCATATGAAAATCACGAATACATGACTAATCTTAATTACAATGGACCAGTAGCTCACGTTAAGGGTTTGATTGATCACTTTGTACGCAACAAATCTGGCCATATTGTATTGGTTAACAGTATTGCAGGTTTACTCTCTCCTGGTATGAGAACCAGTTATGTAGGATCTAAGCATGCCTTGAGAGGTTTCTTTGATTCACTCAGAGCCGAAGTAAATCTAAAATAAATTTAAAAATTAAAGAATAATTTAGCTGAATTTTAATTATTATAATTTTTAATACTTATTTTTTAATATAAAGATCGCAGAATTCAATGTTAAAGTTACCTCCATCTATCCGGGATATGTTTAAACAAATGTAAGTGCAAATGCTCTCTCTGGTGAAGTTGGTTAATCTTTTGGTAAGACTGATAGCAATATCTAAGAAGGAGAAACTATTGAAAAGTTTGCTGAACAAGCTCTTTTAGCTATTTACAAGCAAAAAAATGATGCTGTTATCACCAAATCAATCAAACACGAACTTGGTGTTTACATGCGTAATGTTTCCTTTGATTTGGTTCACTGGTTAACTCGTAAAAATCTCTAACAACAAAAGGATGCTCTCAAGAAAGCAATTTGAACATTCATAAAAAGAATATATTAAATATTTTGTTTTAAGAAGGACTTAATAATAATCCTAAATGTATTTATTTTTATGTCAAAGTAAATCAAATTTTCAAACATTTTTTAATCCTTTAAAATTCTATCAAAAAACTATGAGAATTCTCTCAATAAAGTTTAAAATTATTTTATTAAAAACACAAACCCATTTATTTAATAAGCTTGGTTATGAAAAAATATGCGTATTGGTTGGTTCATCAAAAGCAATCATTTTATTAAAAGTTAAATAGTTTATTTATTTTTTTAAGCAAATATTTAATTTTATTTGTCATAATATTTTGTAAATTAAGATTTAAGGCTTAAATAGAAGTTTTATTCATAATTTATAAGGTTATTATTTTTAGATTAAATCAAATGATTAAGTTAGAATCTTATGAATTTGCATAGCTTTTAAATAGCTTTGCATTTAAGCTTTACCATGAAACAAGATTGAGTGATTAAAATTTGATACTTTCACCAGCTTAAATGATGATTTCTTTGGGTTTATTGGCTATGGGATCTGACTAGAATACTGAAAAATAATTTTAAGTATTACTTGGTTATGGAGATCCAACTAAACTTGGAAAATGTATTCAGTAGGGTATTAAAGAAGTTCTGCATTGGGTAGAGAAGTTTAGTATTACAAATATCAGAATTGAGAAAAGTTTAACTATAAAGTAAACATTTCCATAGCATTTAAGGTAGTGTGGATTAGACTATGATATGTTTTTTGGCTAAGTAGATTTTGTTAAAGGCAGCTAAGCCTATAAGAATGAAATTAATGAATAAGCTGATTAATAACTTGGGATACAAAAACTGCTACCAGATGGATATTTAAATTCATTTGTCAGAGCTATAGCTATAAATTCAATACGTTATTAATGTGTATTCCATACTCCATTTTCTGAAAAATTAACTCAATAAGATACTTTTGTTATAAATAATAGAAATACTAATTACAAAACCTTATTAGTGGAAGTATTTATGATGAATTAAATAGAATACTATAAATATTTTGATGACAAAATAGCTACTTTTGTAGCTATTCCACTCAAAGATTTTAGATTTCATTTGGATATCATAATCCCTAAAATTAATATCAAAGAATATGAATCTCTTATCAATTATGCAGCATATGTATAATATATTCTATAGTCTAAAAAAACTAAATTACATTTAAAGCTGCCTCGCTTTAGAATTTAAGATTAATAAACAAAATCTTTTAAAGATATTTTAATAGGAATGGGTTTAACAGACATATTTTAAAGCATGAAAAGCGATTTAAGCAAAATTGAAAAGACAAAAAGTGCATGTTTGAGTGAAGTATTATCAAGACCTATCATCGAAGTATTTGAAGATGAATTAAGTCCTGAATAATCACTAGAATTACCAAAATACACATAACCACCTATAGCCGTTACTGTGAATACTCCATTTTTATATAGTATTAGAGAGACCTTAACTAATTCTATCCTAATATTTGGGAAACTAATAGATCCATCTCAGATGGAATGATGAAATAAAATGAATTAAAAATATTTTATTATAGTAATATTAAGACGCTCTTTTCTTTTGATAAGTTTGTTAATCATCCTTGAATATTTCAATAATTACTATTTATTAAAATAAATTTGGGTTTAAAATAGATATTATAATGTTTCTAAGAAAAATTCACTAAAATAGATTCAAAATATATCTACATAGTTATTGGTGTTTTTAAGTGTTAAAAATTGATGATTTATTTCATAGAATTATTTGACTTAAAAACTAAATTTAATATT
This sequence comes from Tetrahymena elliotti 4EA, assembly GCA_000231825.2. Taxonomy (NCBI): domain Eukaryota; phylum Ciliophora; class Oligohymenophorea; order Hymenostomatida; family Tetrahymenidae; genus Tetrahymena; species Tetrahymena elliotti. The sequence goes on from JH720320.1 coordinate 774,116, forward strand.
TTAAACCTTTAAAAATAGTAATAAAACTAAATGTATCAAAATCAAATTCATCAAGCACAATAAGTTTTGAATTTTCTATCTATTTTTGATGCATTTGCTATTTTTTATTTGAGAATATCATAATTTCATAAAATTAATCTCTATTTTTTGTTTTGATATTTAAAAAAAGGTTATTAATTAAAATATTAGTACTCTTATTTATATCCATTTTTCTCTAAAAAATTGAAATTAAGAAATTTGCAAGAAGATGCAGTTTTGATAGTATCAATATTATAAAGATAAACAAATACAGGATAAATAATTGTAATAGAACACAAATAATAATTTTTTGGATAACAAATATTTTTAAAGAATATTAACTGATTAAAAGATATAGAATCTCTTGATCATTTATTTAGATCAATCTATATATATTTCCCTTTTCCAATTTTTGTAAATTTTTTTCATATTCTTTAAAGCTATTGTTTAAAACTGGAATAAATAGTTTTAGAAAATAATTTAGGTTTGATTATTTTAAGCAAGATGAAGTAGTCCAAAAGCTAAATTTGTGCTAACATCATATGATTAAAATATTTTAAAGAGAAGATTATCTTCTTTTATTGATAGTATATAGCAAATTTGAATTAAGTTTTAATCTTTGATTTCTACATTCAATGGGAATTTAGAGTTGAAGTTAAAACTCTAAATAAAATTGAATAAAAGCTCTTTTTTTTAGGAGTTCAATTTGATATTTGAAATTTAACAAATTATTTGAATGGAATATTCTTCATCTTCACATTATCCATATTCAAAAAACTTATCATCATCTTATTCTTACTATGGTCCCGTTAATTGAGTAGTAAATTAAATATTGTATTTTTTGATAGAATATTTGGTTTTTGTTTCAGATCTTTGCAAATTATTATCAATTAGTTATTATAGATGGAATTACTATGATTTAGCTATTGATTTTTGATTTTTATCATTTAATAATTTAGTGCGTAGTTGAGAAGTTTCTTGAATGAATAAATTTAAAGTAACTAAAATCTCTTCATAGTATTTTGATATCTAATTTTCATTTTCAAGGTTGGGCTTGTTCATAAAATTATTTAAGTATTCATTTTTAGATTTTAATAAATTTATGCAGTCCAAGTTTTAAAATAGGTTTATAAAGTAAAAGAGTTCATATGTATTTAAATCAACCTACTTCATAGTCATTTACTGAAGAATATCATCTTCTTATTTTAGTTAACTAAGAATCATTTATTTCTTTTTTTTTAATTTTTAAAAAATTTATTTCTTTTTTTATAATGTAAATTAACTTTAAATAATAGATTGAGCCTACTTAAATTGAAATAATTAGAAAAGAGAAATAAACACATTTGTTCTTAATTCTAATGTGTCATTAATTATTTTATTAATCAAAATTATTTGTCATTTTATTAAAATAGATATCTATTTGTAGTAAAGTAATAACATTATTAACTTATTTTCTCTTTTAAATGTTTAATTTATTAATTTCTTTTCCCCTTCCATCAATCAAATAAAATGATTAGATACATGATTGGAATTAATTTTTTATTGAAATCAATAGTTTTAAATCTTGAAATGTTATGCAAAATTAAATGTAATAATAGAATTATTAAAATAAACTTTCTAATTTAGTTCATTTAAAAATGCTTTCATTGATTTATTGATATTTTTAAATAGACTTTATAATAAAAGAGAAGATAACTCAAATTTATATTTCAAATTTTGAGATAGATATTTGATTTAAATTGATTAATCAATCATATTTTTTATTGCGTGTTATATTTTAATTGAATCATATTTTCTTATAAGTAAATTAAAAATATATTTATCTGTTTAATTAGTTCCTTAAAGATTTTTAAACATATTAACAAAACTTAATTAAATAATAAAACTAATTTACAGCTAATAAGAAAAACATATTTGTATTAAAATTAAAAAGTTTTAGTTTTATCAAAAGAAGGTTATTGATAAATATTATTTTTAAACTTTTATTGTAAAAGATAATTCAAGTTTATTTTTCAGATTGTCTTAAAAATAGATATTTGAAATTTACTGACCAGTCATTTTTTTTATTGCATATGGATGGTATTTGTATTTTTATTGAATAATACAATTATTTATTTAAAATTCTTTCTATTCTACAAAAATTTATAATTTATTTGAGTTTCTTAAAGATTTTTTAAAAATTAACAAAGCCAAATTAAATGATGAAAGAAGGTGTATTATATTTTGATCAAATAATATTTTCTTGTAAAAAATATTTATTTAAAACTATATTGATAATACAAAAATGAATAATTTATTTGTTTGATCGATTGATTTATTGATTAGTCCTTTAAAGATTTTTAACAAAATTAACAAAACCTAACTAACTAATAAAACTAGTTTGAGAATGATATTTTATTAATTTGGAAAAAATTTTAAAACAAGAATTATGAACAAAAATTAAACCAGAAATTTATGTTATTTTTGATAGATAAAAAAAATAAAAATTTTGATGGAAAGATAAAATTAATTAAAGGGCTGAAAGTTCAATCAATTAAATTACACTTTTTGTAATTATTCTTCATTTTCTTTTATAATTGAATAATATTTTGGGATTATAAGATGGTAATTATCTCTACAAAAATGAGTAAGCTACTATTTTTTACAATAATAAATAATCCATCAATTATCTTTTTATTGTCTCAAGTCTTTAAAAAAATTATTCATAAAAGATTTACTTGCATATTCCTTTGCTATTTTAACTTATTGAGAAATGACCCACTTTTTATCATGTATATTTAATCTTTAATTAATTATCTTTATTAAGAATTTGCAAAGTATTTAAATAATAATTTGGACTCTCTACAAAAAGCTTTACACAGTAATTATTAATTAATTAAAAATTAATTTGGAAAATGAATTAATAAGAGAGAATAAGTGTGAGTTATCATTATAAAAACAATGACTCTTCTAACAATAATCAGAATTAAGCTCATTCATCTAATATAACAGAAATACCTACCAGTTTAGAAAACTTCTTAACTCAGAGCAGAATTCTAGACCATTACACATTTGAAAAGTAAGCTGATGAAAACTAAATGCAAGATGATGAAAATAACTTGAAGTATGTTAAGGTACTAGAACTATGCTCACAATTTATAAATAAATAGAAGGAAATATTTTTATATAGAGATTATGAATGTTGCACGAAACATTTTTTTAGGCAAAAAGTTTTTCATAAATCTGAATAAATATCTTCTATGACAGTAGAATTTCCAAGGAGAGATTGTTTTGGAAAACTCTCCAGATGCCTAACAAATTTATTTTTTGAACATAAAGAGCAGCTTTCTGCTGCTTCATCTTTGCAAGATAGTCTGAGAATTTAAGTATTTGGAAAAGCTAAAATGGGATTAGTAACAATAGGAGGGATTCCTATTGGTCGATTTGAAGCTGTTTACCCCTCAGTTTGCAAGTCTTTCTTTTGCAATGCTTCAATATAAGTAGAAGTGGAAGCTTTTTATGGAGAAAAAAGTCAAATTACTATTGAAAGAGATGCAAATAATAAAAAGCTGTTTATGGAAACTCTTTTATCTTGTATTTGTTGCTCCTAAAATACAAAGTAAATGAGGATTTTCAAAAATGGTAATTAAGTTAATACATTTTCAATTGATAGATCTTGCTGGAATCACTTCATACAAATATTTTGTTCATCATGTATAAACGCTAAGTGGGAAGTTACTTAAATGCCTGTAAGCACTAATTTGCTGAGTGATTTAGAAAAGGTTTTAATCATAGCAGCATGGTTATATCAAATTGAAGAGATAAAATGAGCAGAAAAAAGTTGCAGAAATTAAATTTTTCTCTTCATCAAATCTTCCTATTCCTGATATTACTTTTAAGCTAATAAGGCATACTCATAAGGATTTATTCTGATTTAATTTTTTTGATATAATTAAAGTAGAAAACAAACCAAATTCATAACAAAAGTCTATTTATTAAATTAATAAAATTCATTTTTAATAACCTCTCTCTATATAAAGAATAATAAAGTTATCAAAACTCACAATATTATTTTACAATCAATTATCAAAGTCAAGAACAAGATTCTTATTTTAATAAAAAAACTCTAAAGGCTTGAGAAAATTTATTTTATTTTAGATTAAAATTGGTAAGGAATTTAATGAATCAATATCTTTCGATATCCATCTCTAAATAATAACCAAATCTAATAAAAAAATGAAATTTTATATACATAAAATAATAATAAATAAATTATAAATATTTAACAATAATTAGTTTTTTTCGTGTTACTTCCTTCTAAATTATTAATTTTAAAAAATATATTTAAAATTCAACATAATCTATTTTCTTAACTTTTGAAAATTTAATTGAAATGTATTTTGAACTTTTATTTGATGTATTTTTGTGAAAAAAAGGTATTTGTAAATTCAACTTTTTTTATATTAATTAATGAGGTTTACAGTATATTGTTTTGATATTGTACTAGTATCTTATTTAAAATAGCTAATTTGGATGTTAATGATTTTGAATAATTTTAAGGACTGTTAACAATAAATATCAATATATACAATACATTTTTTTTTAAGAAAAAAAGGTATTAATTAATAAGGATCAACATTTATAATTTATACATTATTTTGACTTCGGAATATTTAATTTTTTGGCATTTTATCAATTAAGTTAAAATCTTTCCATCTTTCCTTTTACAAAAGAAATTTTTTTAGAGTTAAATTCCAATTCCTAGAAAAATTTTCTCATTTTTTTCATTTGATTTTATACTTAATCTATTAGAGATATTCCTTTTTGGTGTAATTATATGTTTTTGCAAAAAAGATAGAAAATGAAACAAGGCTGATTAAAGATAAACTATTCAATAAAGACATTATGATCATAAAGTATTTGAGATTCATATGTGATACTGTATCAACACCTATAAATTTTAAGCTATTTGTTTCCTTTTGATACATAACACCAGTATTTGTTGCTGTTTGGTAATTAGTTTAAAAATAAAAGTAGTTTTGATAACTTTGTAAACTAACTCTGCAATTAGTTTATTGAGTATCTGGATTATACATTTTCTCAAGATACATTTATGGATTTATTTCAAAAACATATTCCTCAGTTACTATTTTGAATTTTGGTAATTTTTAAACTTATGGACACTCACAATTAAAACAGCTATAAATGAATCCATCTATGATAGCATTATAAGTATCTGGATCATTTCTAAGTATATCATTTAGATCAGTTGGAATTACAAGTGCTGAATTTAAATTAGGTGTATCAAAATTGATTGTTAAATGCTTTAAATAGTCTGTAACATCTATATCATTATAGTATACTCCATGTGCTTTAACTAAAAATTCATCACCTGGAATCATTCTATTTGATGGGTAACTGTAATACTCAGAATCTTTATCTAAATCAAAATGCAGATCTATTTTGTAACCTTTTAGATAATTTTCTTCATAAGATGACATTTTCATTACATAATCACTTGATTTTATTTTATCTTGCTGATACATCAAATCGAAAATATTATTTTAATATCTATTTAAGAAAGTTAGCCCATTCATAATAGAATATAATTATTTTTCATAAGTTGCACATAAAAAACTATAATTAATTACTGTATCCCCAACTTAAAGCACATCTTATACATTATTTCCTAAGATATATCCTCCATAGTCTTCATCTTCATATTCCATTTCTTTGGTTTGCTTAGGATCTATTACAGCAGTAGTACTCTTCTTCATATCATATAAAGTATAATCTTTGAGAAAAGTTTCATAATACTGATTATCATTTATCATTATTGACTGATCAAATAAAAACTAGCCTAAGTTGGTACTAGACAACTTACCTATTATTAGTGACAGCTTTTAGCTAACAAGTGGAGTTCCCACTTATACAATCAAGGAAGTTTGATAATTTACTAGATTGGCAGTAATTACTTATTCACAAATTATTATTTGCAAAATTGAAAGAAGCACAATTAAATAAGTGAACATTTTTTTATTATTTATTAAATATTTTTTTTATACAATTAATTATCAATAAATGATTTTCATTTTACTTGAATCTAATAAAGTGCCAAACAAAAAATTAATTTCCATCCAAAAAATTCTATAAGAAACTAATTCAATCATTTATTTAAATTTAAAAATCATGGAAATAATCAGAATATGAAATACACAAAATAGCAAAAATTTATTGCTTGTGAACACTCTATCAACAAATATCAAATTTCCTCCATTATTCTCTATTTTTCATATAAAAAATTTCTAAATAAATTGCTATTATTTTTTACCTATCTTGATTTTTCACTTTTTAGTTTGACGAAATTATATTTTATTTGAAAGTAGAAGGTTTTAAAAGCTATTTCAGAAAAAGTTACTATTTGATAAAAAAATAATTGCGCTTAGAAATTTTATTTTCTTAATTAATTAATTTTTTTCAGACAAGAAATAAAGTAACTCAGCACTCTAATCACAAAATCTTGAAAGAAAGTTAGAAATTAATATTAGGGAACCTTATTATCAAAAGACTGTCTGAGTAGATAATAGGAACATTATTAGAATACCTGGTGAAGATTAGGCCTTTGTTATCAACTTTAATCATAATATCTTAAAAGAAATATTATCAATTAATATTAAGAAACTCAATCTTATTATGAAAAGACTGTCTGAGTTGTTAATAATAATATCATTATGATACCTGATGAAGATTAGGCATTTTTTAAATTTACATCTGCCAAAAAATCAAATTTCAAAAGCTTTATTTATTTTTGATTTTTGAACAAAATAATAATATTAATTAATAAAATTCTTTATTGCGTAAAAAAAATATAAATTTTTAATTTAACTTTATTAAATAAAATAATAATTTTTAAATTAAAATGATTTTAATATCTTAATTTATCCTTTCGGCAAATAATTTTTATGAAAGAAAAATTAAAGAATAAGAATTTATGTATGGATGTATGTAGATTCAACCTTATTTTGCTTTTAATTAATTTAGTTATTTTTCTATTACTTCTACAAAAAATGTTTATTGAAATAAAATTGATTATTTTGCTGTTGAAGAATAGAATTAAAGCCATACCAGTAAATAATAATTATTTAATTAGTATAAAAAGTTTCAATCTTCTCAATTAGTTACCTTAAATAATGTATTTTTTTTAATTTTAAACCTTTTAAATAATTAATCAAAGTATAATTTATACATTAGTTTGACTTAGGAATATTTATTTTTTGGCATTTTCTCAATTAGGTTAAAATCTTTACTTTTATGAAAGAAATTTTTTTGAGTTAAATCCAAATTCCTAGAAAAATTTGCTCATTTTTTTCATTAGATTTTATACTACAATTAATTATTTATAAATGATTTTCGTTTTTTACTAGAATTTAATAAAAGAGTATGAAACTAAAATGAACTTATATCAAAAAAATTTTAATAGAAAATAATTCAATCATTTATCTAAATTTGAAAATCATGAAAATTATCAGTGGTTGATTGAAATAATCAGAATATCAAATACATATTTAGTAGCAAAAATGTATTGCTTGTTAGTGTTCTATCAATAAATATCAAATTTCCTTCATTATTGTCTAAAATAACTATTTTTAATATATAAGATTTTTAAAATAAATGTCTATTAAATCTTATCTATCTTGATTTTTAACTTCGTAGCTAAACAAATTAGTCTTCTATTTGAAAGTAGTAGATTTTAAAAGCTATTTCACAATAAGTTACTATTTGATAAAATATAAATTGTTGCTTAAAAATGTTATTTACTTAATTAATTAATTATTTTCAAACAAGAAAAAAAGTAACTCAGCCCTTCTGGAAAGAAAATTAGAAATTAATATTAGGGAACCTTATTATCAAAAGACTACCTGAGTAGATAATAGGAACATTATTAAAATACCTGGTGAAGATTCGGCCTTTTTCATCATATTAATCACAATATCTGCCAATATCTTGAAAGAAATATCATTAATTAATATTAGGAAATCCAACTTATTATGAAAAGACTACCTGAGTTGATAATTGGAACATTATTATTATACCTGGTGAAGATTAGGCATTTTTTTAATTTACATCTGTCAAAAAATCTAATTTCAAAAGCTTTATTTATTTTTGATTTTTAAACAAAAGAAATGAAATTCTTTTAAAAAAAATGTATTTTTAATTTACTTTATGAAAGAAAATAATAATTTTTAAATTAAAACGATTTTAATATCTTTATTTATCCTTGCTGCAAATAATTTTTGTGAAAGAAAAATAAAAGAATAAGAATATATGTGTGGATATTTTAATTAATTAATTTATTTTTCTAAAACTTCTACAAAAAATGTTCATATAAATAAAATTGATTATTTTACTGTTGAAGAATACTTTTAAAAATTAAAAAATTGAATTTTGAGAATAAAAACCATACCAAAATAATAATTATTTAATTAGTATGAACAGTTTCAAATATACATTCCATTAAATTAATTACCTATTTTGAAAAATTTTTTTGAGATATTTTTTACTGTAATTGTTCTTAATTATTTTTATTTTACAATATTTTGATTACTTTATGATATTGAATTTAAATTATATAATTATGTGGAGGTATAATAAAATAGGTTAATCTAAATATGTGTAGCAAGTCTACTCTCGTTAAAATGTTTTGAAACAAATGATCAAAATTTTATTTTTTGCAATCAAACAAATTTTTTTAAAGCTAAATTATGAAAGAATTTGAATGAAAAATTATTTCAATAAAAATAAAATAACTAATTAAATTCTATTTACAATATTTCTTTTAAATTTAATAATAGCTTTATAAGGATCAGTAATAATTAAAAAAAGAATAGTCATTTTAGAGTAATTAAAATTTTTGATAAAATGAAATTGATTATAAATCAAAAGCAGTATCAAAATATCAAATTAAAAAAGTAAAATAGATAGTATTTTGGATGAAAAATTTTAAATGAAAAAGAAATAATTTAACTCTTACTTACAACAAGATAAAATAAAGACAAATATATTTTAGAAGTTTTTGATGAAAATGCCTTTATGAAATAATTTTATATCTAATAACTCAATAATAATCACAAAAATATTGAGGAGCTATATTTTCTTTGTCAACTCATAAAGAAATCTGTCTTGTTATACAAAGTGTTTTATACTGGAGAATGAATCTTACGGAATCTATTTCCTCTGTTTGCTAATTAATATTCAATTACTATTGGTTTTTGTTGTTGTTGGTTATTCTTTTGTTGGACATTTTGCTATTAAATTACCTTCTTAAAAGTCTTTTTAGTGTTACCAAGTTCTTTTTCAAGCATTTTAGAGAACCCATCTTAGAGGTCTTTGAAGATTTTGGAGTTGTGGTAAAATTAAACTTTATTATTATTTAGCTATTGCTGATTGTTTGCATTATTGCTACTATTATTACTGTTATTAGCTGGGTTTAAACCTCCTGGATTATTAGTTTAAAAGGAATTTATATAATTGTTGTTTGGATTCTAAGCACTTGTGTTTTCAAGGTTTTATGTATTTTGATTTAAAGACGAGCGGTTTTCTACATTCTATAAATTTTGTTGTAGATTTTATAGTTGCTAGTTTTTAATATCCTTTTTGCACTTTTCGCATTTTTAGCAGTTATATGGATCTGAATCTAAATATCTTATAAACTACTCAAATGTCTTTTACCCAGTTAACTTTTTCCAAAGTAAACATATTTTGACAGATCTTTTAAATTTTTGCTAAGGAGTGTCTTAACCTTTTGTGCTCTGTTGATGGTAAGTACGCATATGTAAGAATTATTCAAAAAATTTGATGTATTCAATACAACGGAAGAAGCACACACTCAAAGAAACAGGATTAATTTACTCAGAAATAGAGTTAATCATATTTTCAAACTGATGTAACATTAATTTAAAGGTGTTTTTTAGCTCATCAAACCACAAATCAGAGTCATTTTCAGTTATTTTCTCAATATAATTCTTAAGCATGACAAAATATTCTTTGATTTTCAACAAACTCTCAAATTAACTCATTAAAATAGGGTCAACTCTATTCCTTGTATTGCTAATATTCAAGAAATCTAAGCTCATTAAAAATGTGTAAAAATCATCATAGTTTGTTTTATCCTTCGTCTTGTCTAATAAATCTAAATTTTAGATGTGTAAAGTAGGACTTTTTTTGTCATCCTCTTAATCTTCTGCAACATTATTATAAACTGAAAACTTGCGAACATTTTCTTATTGACTTTAATACTTTTATACTGTAGAACTGCTGTTCATTCCATTTTATACCATAGTATTTCTCTACTTACTTTCAGTAGGCGACCTATCGTCATTCATGTTTGAATCAGGTTATGAAATGAGTCCTTAAAACTCATGAAAATCAAAGATCAAATATCCATCAAAGTTATTATCATTCTTAGATTTATTATTCTATTAAGAGACCGGAACAGAAGCTGTTACTGGAGTGGAATTCATTTCTATTTATACGTTGATTAAAAATAAAATATAAATATCATTTCAATTTCATATAAAATAATGAAAATAAATAATATTTTAAAGCTCAGACAAGAATGAAAAGGGCTAGAATTATCTAGATGCTATTTTTAAAAATGAATTTTGTTTTTATTTCAGATTGAATTCGCACTTTTAAATTTTTCATGTTAAATATTGTAATTATTTTTGATAACTAAATCCCTATGAATATTTATAAAATTATTGAAACATCTTTTACATAATTAGTTAGTACTGAAGTATTTTATTAGGGTCCTACTGCTTTTATCTTTATATCAACAACCTTCTATAGTTTTATTATAACTGATTAAAAGTTAGGGCTACTTTATTAATGTATTTGTTTATACTTTATGCTAATTAAATAGTTAAGAGGGATTAAATTCTGATCCTGGCTTTTTTACTTATTAATAATAAATTAAATATTGTTTTTTGGAAGGAGAATAAACTAAAAACTTATATGATTATATTTTTTAATAATTTATTCAATTTCGTTTCTTAATAAACTAATTTCAACTTCTAGTTTATTGAAATTGACTGGTAGTTCTTTATTACAAAATATATTTCTAAAAATAATTAATATAATTATAAAAATGAATATTTAATAAATAATACATGTAAATATATTTAAAATTATGTAATGAAGAAGATGATTGCTTTATTCTAAATTTAACATTTTCAAAGAATAAAAAATAAATAATTTACTTCATTAAAAAAACCTTTAACCTATCAAAAAAAATTAGTCTGCAATAAAAAAAGAAATAATACTTTTCTTGAAAGCATTTTAATCTCCAAAGATTTTTAATTTTATTTTTTTGAATTAAAATTTATTTTGATTTAAACCCTTTTTTTTTGAGAAGCAAACCATTCATTATTTTTCTCATGGTGTTGATTCGACATTTTAGTTTGTAAATATATATTTTTAGTTAAATTAAATTTTTTTTAATTTTAAAATAAATGAATTATTCTCTGAATATTCATTTTTAATAAAGCTAATGAGTAATTTTAGAAGAAAGCATTTCCTATGGACCAACGAAATTAATTAGTAATTATTTATTCATTAACAAAAATTAAGTTTTACAATATGAAACTGAAATTACTATTTTACAAATAAAATTCTACATGAATTTTTTAATTAAATTGATGTTAAAGTATTTAAACACTTTTAAGAAGTTTAAATCTAACAAAGAGAAAGAGAGTCCAGTAGATGTTTAAAATTTAAATTGAAAATTGAAAAAAGAAGTATTTTATTTAGATAAAAATTGTGAACAAAATTCCAGTAAAACAATAACAAGCTGTGATAAAAAAAATTAAGTAATTATGGGTATTTTTATATACATTTAACTAAATAAGAAGAAAGAAGAAATAATGGATTAATAAATTTAATGAAATTAAAGTATCGTCAATAAAATAATGTAGTTGATTGATAGATAGATATATGTTTAACAATATCTTCATAATATAATGAAAAATGTTAAAAATTGCTTGATTTTTTAATTAATATTACCTTATTAGTGAATCAGTTATTTATTATGTTAATTAGTCTGCTATTTATTTATTGTATAATCGACTAGTATATTTATCATTATCATTATTATTATTTAGCAATTAAGTTAAAGTCAAACAATTGAACATAAATATTACATCTCAACTCCTTAATAATAATTATTAAAACTTAATAAAATTTCAGCTTTTTTTTAAATAAGTGAATAATTATACTAAGAAATCAATCAAGCAAGGCATAAAGAAAGGGTTCAATCAATCGCTTAACTAAAAAGAAATAAAAGTATGAGCTCAAGCGGTTAACGCCCAAGCAATTTAATATCATAGCAAGGTTAATAGCAAATGAATGAATAGAATAAAACAAAAACAACCTTTAGATCTACTAAAAAGGATGAAGCCCGTTTGCTTCCTCATGAGGTGTTTGATTCTATGGAAGAATTGTAAAATCTGAAAACAAAATATCCCTCTTTGAGATAAACATATAGAGTGGTAAAATAACATGATTAAATATTTTTTTGTTAATGCAGAAGAATTAGCTTTTTTTGAAAAAAATCATTTACAAAGACACTTCTTTTTCTAAATTTGACATAGCTTAATTTCATATTTAAGCTTTAAAAGATAGCGCTAATTCAACTTTAAATTTTTAGTAGAATTTAATAAAAATGAATTTATAAATTTTTTAAATATAAAATTTAGATTAAACCTAGCACTACTATGAATAGAAGTATTTCATCTAACTTCTTTCCTTCTAGTAAGCAAAATCCTAACTAGCCAAGATCAAAATATGATTTAAATGCTTACTTCAAAGTTAATACTGATAGATGGTATAGTGGGTTGGATGAAGCAAAGCCTCTAAACAAGCATAATGACTCTTTACAAGAAATTAATCATAGAACATCTCGCACATTGATATTCCGTTAACAAGATGTAAGGCTATTTGAAACAAATTACTTTTTATTTGAACAATCAAGATAGATTTCATTATTTTTTAACTACTTATAATTGTCTAGCATAGTTATATTAATTTTAGCAAAAACAAATCAAGATAGCAAAAAAGCAAACAAAATAGAAAATAATTTTATGTTAACAATGATTCTTTGAGAAAAAAGATCTCTAAGTTAAACAATACTCCATTAAATAGAATTATAAATAAATTGCATCAGTAAATTTTGATCTTTAGCTTTATATATATCTTAGAGTACTATCATTATTATATTTTAGTTAAGTTAAGAAAGCATATGATTTTAAATATTTAAGCAATCAATTAGAAAAAAGATGAAAATAAAAAATAATTTTAAGACTTATCTTAAATAAATGTGATAAAATGAATAAATATTTTTATTTTAATTTAGTGATTTTCTCGAAGATAAAATTAAAGCTGTTATAAATTCGTTTTTAAATTATTAATAGGAACCAAAGTTTTTTAGATAAGAATCAGGATCAGGAGGCCACTCAAACCAATAAAGTATGCCTTAGACATTAAATAATGTGTAGTCTTCTGATGATTTATTTAGACAGCTTCCAAGAAATTTATAATCAGCAATTAATCTTCCAAATTTATATTCTTAAGTTGAGGAAAATGAAAGAATGATAAATCCTTTAAGATCTGACCACAATTTGTTAAACCCTTATATCTCTAATAACCAACTCTAAAATAAATCAAGATAGTCATCTTTAACAAATATAAATTTTAAAATAAAAAAGCTTCATAACACATATTACAATTCAAGTTAGCGTAGTTTAATAGAAAATACAGGAGAAACCAAAGAAACTAATCCATTCACCTATATAGATTTTTTTTAATAAGGAGATATGATTCATATCAAAGTATCAAATCTAAATAATTTTAAGGTATTTTATGAGTTAAATTTATTTATGAAAAATAAAATTTTGATAAATTTCTGATCAATCAATCAAATACCTTTTTAATTTAGGTTGAGCCTCTAGAGAAATTTGATGAAGGCAGACTTTATGATGAAGACCCAAGAGTATATTTAAATTCTGGTGTCTTTAGAGGATATAGCAAATGGCAGGAACCAGATGGCTCTTTTGTTTGGAAAGATTGTTTAGTCAAAGACTATAATCCAGTAACAGCTAAGTTTACTATTTAATGGGTAGCAAACAAAAAAATAAAAGAAGTTAGTCGTTTAAATTTGATGTATGATCATGAAAATTAAGAAATAGCTGATACAAGGTATATTATGTTTTATCAATATTCTTATCAAATCATAATAATTTTAAATGAGATGAGAAGGAGAACCAGATTAAAATTTAAAAGGAGCTTTTGAACAAAATAATTTTAATTTAATCATTTTAGCAATTACGAATATAAAAGATTTATTTATTTAAAGATATAAATTAGCTAAAGAGAAGCGTGAGTAAATGCTCTACTTTATTAGTCTGAAATAAAAGATCGGTGAAACGTCAAATGAATCAAAAGAAATTCTGTTTAGAAAGAAAAATTTGATTCGTATTTTGGATTTGATTTTTAATACTGAATTTTTAAAAGAAAATGAGGAAAGTTGGAAAAGATAAGTCATTAATGATATTCTTTAAGCTTATAAATTTGATGTAATAAAGTTTGTTTATTAAGCAAATACTGTTTAGAGCTTATATGAGCTATTTAAAACGTATTTTAATTTTAGGTTATTTACTCTTCTTAATATTTTCTTTGAATTCATTTAATTAGCTATTATCCAGATGAGCTTGTAAGGAGAAAGCTAAAAAGATACAATTTATAATTGAATTTAAAAGAAATTGAAGAATATACTAATGAAGCAACAGCAAATGAGTAAAAATAATAAGAACCTTAGAATGGCAAGAAAAAATATCAAAATTCATTCTTTATTCCTGATAGAGTAAAAGAAGAAGAACCAGAATAAAATATATTTGAATATTATTACAATATTAAAAATTGGGTTTATGAAACAGAAATCCCCTAATAAAATTAAGCTGTTGAACCTGATAAAATTTAATCTACATTCACTACAGCAGTTGAAGGGCAAGTACCATAAAAACTCAATAACCAGTTATTTAGAAAAATAACTTTAAGCTCATTAGCTATAGCTAAGAACTCATTCTTAGAATACATTATCAATAATCTAAGTAAGAGTTTAAGATTTAATTATGATCCTAAATTTTTATAACTACACACTACATTGCCTCAAGTAAAATATTTTTAACTTGGTATGATTTTATTGATTAAAACTTATTAAATTCTAGTTCATGAAAGCCATCAGTAGCTTAGAAGAAACAAAAATATTTTAGTATTTTGCTAGTTCTGGATAAAACTATTAATCTGATGTTTTTCCTGAGTTTGACAGTAATTGTTTTATTTAAATTTAAATAATTTTAACAAATCAATTTATTAGGAATGAACATTGAATTCAACAAATAAAAATTTAAAATTGAGAAGATTTTTGATAAGATTGAGGTAATTTTAATTAATGACAATTATTTAATGTTTGTATTAAAAAATTATTTTTAATGATATAAATTAGCTTTCAATCAATGAAATAATCTTTGATGTTACTAGAAATATGGGGTTTGAGAGTAAAGAAATTAAGAAGTTAAATTTACACCATAAATTAAAGGAGTGTATGCAAAAAATAACTAATTTCCTTGTTCAAAGTTATATGTCTAAAACTATTTAAAGCTCTATTTATTAATTATGTGAATCTTTCTAAAAGTATTATGCTGTTCTTCCTTATGAGGATCTAAACTCTTAGGACCTCCTTCTAATTGATCCAGAGATTAAGATTATTCGTCTTTTGAAGAGACTCTGCTACAGTTATGATAACCCTGTAAATTAACGAAATTTCAAATATAAATATTAAAATATTTCAATTAATAGGACATCTAAATTAACAAAAGAGGATCTTTCATAAATCAAACTTAATTTTTAATGGTAAGTTTAATAAATATTAATTAACTTAAAAATTAAAGTATTTTATTAAAATAGAGCTTCTAAGAGTTTGAGAATGATCAATAATAACAATCTTAATAAGAATTAGCATAAGAATAAGCAAATAAAGTATTTTAATTTACATAAAAACTAAATTTAACTTATTTTTTTAATAATATTTAGATTCCTACTAATATTTGCCTGCCTTCAATATATGAATAGAATTAGGTAAAATAAAACTATATTATTTGGAATAATTAAATATTTTTAATAAATATCAATAGGTATTATCTAGTAAGGACATACTTTAAAGGTTTGGAAACATCTTTTAAAATACACCTGAAACTTAGACTAAGAAAAGACTCTCAACCAATAAAATCATCTATGAAATGCCTGAAGATCCTATGACTCCTAATGAGAACTTGCTTAAAAAGAAAAAAAACGACCAAATGGAAGCAGCCAAAAGAGAAAGTGCAGCTTCTATCAAAAACCTTGAAATTCTTGATGAAGAAAATGAAGATCCACTAGACGATTTTTCATCATGGAGATGGATAAGAGATTCAAAAATAGTGTTTATGATCTATACAAAAATGTGTGAAAAATATATGAGTGATTAATTTTTAAATAATAGATATAAATAAATTGAAAAGAGCCCTATTCAACCTTTGTTTAATCTTCGTGTTGTTATCAACGATGACAAAAATCTACCAAAGAAAATAAAATCCCTTTATAAAACATTTAGATTCAATAAAATGGATTAATAAAAAATGTCTGATATCCTCTTCCGTAGTAGGGAATAATTATATTCATACAATGATCTAACATTTGAAGATATGTTTTATGAAATCGCTGCTCGTAATGATCTTGAATACTCCATAGAGAATATTGATAAAGAAGTATACATATTTAAATAAATTGTTAATGATTTATCATTTTATATTAAAAACTAAGATTGGACAAGCAACTATCACCAAAGGACGTCTAGGTTGGTTTAATTATAACTCCTTTTTGGTAACATTTGAACCTCCTCTTGAAACTTTTGAAGAGAAATTCAAAGATTAATTTTCGAATGCTCTCATAAATATTAAGAATCTAAATAAAATATTTGGAGAATTTGGTAAAATATTTTCCAAATTTTCACTCAATATTGAATTTGTTTTATTATTTTTTAAAGCTTCAGATAAGGTTTTCAGAAGTGATGATGCATTTTAGAATCAAGTTTAGCTTATTAATGAAAACATAGATTCATTTTTGTTGAATGGTTTGTATTCAGCATACTCCTTACTACATTTATTAAATAGATTTGAGTTCTACTACTTACATTCTGAAAACTATGAAAAATTTATTAAGGGAATGTATGATGATGATCAATTGACAGAAGTATTTAGAGAGCAAGAAAAAATAAAAAAAGACTTAAACTTCTTTGAGTAGAGATTGCCAGATGAAATTAATTTAGGATTTATTGTTATTTATTTGAAGGAATTTAAGAGCAGCACATTAATTGAAATCAATAAAAAATTAGATTTAATCAAGGTGCTCAGCAAGGATAAATTTAAAAATGTATTGGATAAAAATATTCAAAGTCATGAAGAAATATTAAAAAATATGGAAAAGGAACCAACTTCAATTTAAGAATACATAGAAATTCTTTTATATGTTCAAGGAAATGATTTGTAGAATCAAATAAATACCATGGATATCTATTAAGAAATGGCTACTTATTTATATGATAAATTCTATGACTAATTAATTATTATTGACTCAGATATGCTTATACTCTATTTTAATGCTAAAAGCATGCTTATGGATGTTAAAAATCACAGAGAAGCAAAAATGTTCTCATTAAAAAAGATTAAATAGAAATTCGAAGAATTGCATCATACTGATAAGACAAAAGTAAAAGACAACATTGAATCTTTAATGAAAAAAATAGAATAGCTTAAGTAAGAAACAAGCTTTGATAGAGCTTTTGAAGTAGCTGGTTTATCACAAGAAATCTTGACAGAGTTAAATTATGTTGAATATAAAGTAAAAGTTCTTTAATATGAAGAAATTCATCTTTCTGTAAATGCTGACTAATATCTCAACATCTAAGAAGATGCTTTTAATTTCCGTACCTATGATTAATTATGGAAATACACATCAGAATGGAAAATGGTAATATTTTATTCAGTTATTATTTTTATGTGCTTACAAATAATTAATAGAAAAAAGAAGAATGGCTCAAAAAACCTCTGTTGAGTCACAATGTCGGAGGATTCACTAATGCAGATATCAAAGAAATATCTCAAACTTTAGATCAAGGTATTAAAACCCTCAAAGAAGTAGAACCATATTTCAAACAATACAATCAAAAACTTATGCCTTTGATTGAAACATTAACAAGTGACATAGGATAGTTTGAAAGAGTCTATGAGTTACTAGTTCAAGTAAAGCATGAAAGTTTTAAAAGTGAGCACTGGGCTGTAATTAATTATAAATTGACAAATAAAATATATTTAATTTATTCTTAATTTTTAGCAAATTTTTGAAGTCATGTATTAAGAC
Source organism: Tetrahymena elliotti 4EA (assembly GCA_000231825.2). Lineage (NCBI taxonomy): Eukaryota > Ciliophora > Oligohymenophorea > Hymenostomatida > Tetrahymenidae > Tetrahymena > Tetrahymena elliotti. The sequence continues at coordinate 792,620 of JH720320.1, forward strand.
AACCAAAAGAAGGTAGATGAAATGCTTGCATGCTTGAAAACTCCCTAATTTAACTTAAGCTTCTTAATTGCAAATAATGCTCTTGAGCATTTAGGTTTTGTCTCAAATATAGCAGGAGTAAAAAATTATTATTTTGTATTTAAAAGACTATTATTTAACTATCTATTTTCATAATAGGAAGCATAAGAAGAATTTAAAAGTTAAGAAACTATCGATAACTTGAAAAATGAATTCTAAAATATTAACTTTGATACAATTGATTTCCATAATATTCCTCTTATTTTAGGTTTAAAAGATAGAGTTTCTGACTTGCGTCATTAATACTTTACAGTGTAAAGATTTCAATAAATTTACATTTTCAATAAAATTATCAATATCGAAAGCAAAAATTTAAATTTAATATTTTATCAAATAAAATTATTTTAATATTAAAGTGGAGAAATGCTTCGTAACAAGATATATTAGAGAAATGACTTCACTGAGAAGCTAAGCTAATTGGAATATGTAGTCAAAAATACTATGAAAGTTTTAAAACGTATTGCAAAGATTTAAGACAGATTAGTTGCCTATGCCCCTCTTTACAGATTTAAAAAAAATGAACCTTATCTCAAACAATCAACTATTATATATAATTAAGTAGTAGAAGATTTCAAAAAAACTGCTAAAGATATTGAAAAAAAGGGAATGAAATATTTTACTGCCTTATTTGTTAAAGAAGAAGAAGATAGCAAAACATAATAAGAAATCCATGAAAAATTCTCCAGCATTTACACAAGATCAAATTATGTTCGTTAGCTTGTCTAAATCATGGCAAGATAGATTCGTTTTGAAAATCCCAGAATGGCATTCTTCTCTGATGAAAAAATAATCCAACTTTGTTCTTGCCAATTTTATCCAAAGGTAAATTTTATTAAATCTAATAATTATATAATTCATATCTCATTATGAATGAATAGGAATTCTTCTAATATATCTCTGTTGTGTATCCTGGTATCAAAGAATTCGTTATTACAAAGACAGAAAACGAAACAAGACCTGGTTAATACGATTTGTCTGTAAAATAAATAATAAATGAGTATGGTGAGAAATTGGATTTACTCTACACTGTTACTTACTAGCTTGGAAGAACTGATGAACCACCAGTTTTTACATTTATGAATGAGATAGAAATGTAGATGAAAGAATACTTTAAGAATTCTCTGCAGAAGAACATAAAAGGAATAAGTAAAACTTTTAATTTTTTTAATTTCGACTTGAATTAGAATGATAATAATTATTAAATAAAGGTAACTGCTATTATAATTATTAATAAATATGGACATCATACATATCTAGTGGGGCAGTGCCATTCTAAATTTTATATCTAATTAATGATATTTGCTTTTATCATGATGTAACTGCGCTTTTAAGCATCAATGACAGTTTAGAAGATCTTAATGAATACTCTTCTCCATAAGAAGTAAAGGCTAGAACTAAAGATTCTGGAATAAATAAGTTAAGAAACATATTACAAACTCAACTTTCTAACTTTTCGGTGTATTTCTAATAAGTGATTAAGCACAATAATAACCCTAGATTTGTTTTACCTTTCACTCAATTTATTCTTTAAATTCAGAATCATATTAATATTTTAGGTTATCTACTAAATAATTTGGTAAACTCTTTTATCGTTTAAAAGTGAAATCATATTAAAATGTAAAATAAAAAAAGGCTTTTAGATTAGATTCATTTGAGTATCTCTCCCTCCCTAAATTCTCTTTAGAATTTAATAGAAAAGAAGTTGATAGACAATTATTTAATAAGGTTTAAATTCAAAATTTAAATGCTTTGACTGCAGCTTCATTGGCAGCTCAATAAAAAAAAGAGTAAGGTGAATAAATTCCTGAAGGAGAATAAACTAAGAAATATACTGAAGGAGATGATGGCACAACAAAGAATCAACAAAAACCAGCTTAAGTAATTCTTCCTAAAAACTGTGCTGAAATTATTTAAATGACATATACTGCCACAAAGTAAGCCTCTGCTATGTCATATGGATAAAATGATTTACCAAATATAAATGCAAAATCTCTCTTCATGAATTTAGTATAAGAGTATCCCTTTGATGTGGTCCTCCTCAGTATGAATTATAAGCGTTTATATGGTTATGAAGTTAATCCCATCTTCCAAAATTACGTTTTCACTGAATCATCAAACAGAATATTTGCTAAAATATTAGGAGCATTCTCAGCAAGTTTAGGTAATTTTTTTATAAAAATTTTAGTTTTTAAATCTTAATAAATTTATTTAAAGGTGCTTGTTTGAGAAGTCCTCCATAGTCAGGTAAAAGAGAAAATGCTAAAGCTTTGAGTTTCTTATTAGCTAAACCCTTCTTTGAATGGACTTTTGATGAGAGAATGGACTCATTCACAGTATAAAATATTTTAACTGGTTTTGCCTCTGGAAATTATTGGCTATATGTCACTAACCTAGAAAAATGTAATATGAGCGTTATCAGTACAATGGCATAAGTTATGTTTGCTGTTAAGAAAGCTCTTGTATAAGGATATACTTAGTTCCCCTTTGGTGACTTAACTCTCCCTTGCAATAATCAATTTGGTTTGATGTGCTCATATTCTATCACTTAAGATGGTAACAAAAACTCTTTCGAAATCCTCCCAAAAAGTCTTTTAGAAAACTTTAGAATCATAAACTTCATATAACCCGATATCGAACCCATATTCAGAGTAATTCATTTTTGTTTACAGAAAAAAAAGCTTATTTTTTACTTAAATAAACATTGATTTAAATACATTCTCTTTTATTAGCAATATTTCTTGATGCTTGGAGTCAGAGATTATTTGGTTGAAGAAAAATTGAAATAATTTTTATTGTTTTTCTCATTTTTATCCAGCTCCTTTGACAAGTAGTACTTTTTGTAAAAAAATATGCTGACAGAATAAGACTTAGGAGATATTAAATACAGCAAATTTGAAGGAATGCATAATGTATTTTCAATGAAGAGCTTGATTAAATTCTTGCATATATCCTTAATGGCTTAAATTAATAGCAAGTATGAGTCAGACCCTATTGAAATATTAAAGAATTAATTAGATCTGCAATTACAAGCAACCCTTTCTTAAAGTGCTTACTAATTTATTAAAATCACATTCACTAGATTCTTCACTGAAAGCACTCATAAAAAGAAGTTTATAAAAAAAGCAGCTGTTATCAAAAGAAGCAGTGATCCTAATATTTAGTTAGTAGAGGAGTTACCCTCACATGTGAAAATGCCTGATTTTGAGCTTTTAAATCCTCTTAGTTATTCCACAATAGAAAAATATTTGCCACATATCCATCAATTTTTGGAAACAAATTACATTTAACCAACTGAAAATCTTTTTAATCTTATTTCTACATTAATACCTATCACTATGAACAAAATGCCTGTTGTTTTCTATGGAGCACCAGGAAAGAAGAAAACTACAATGATTAAACTTTTAGCTTTTATTTAAGCAAAACAACAAAGTATAAACTTCAATATCAATTTTATCAAATTAGACGCTGTCACCTCAGAATCACTTTTGGGTTATAAAAATAAAAGTAAATTTATTGCTTTCTTTTAATTTCTGAAAACATAATCTTATATTTTATTATTCATTCAGAGGGTATTTTTAGAAGAGGGCTGGTAGAATTAATTATTGAGGGTATTAAATACTTCTAACCTGATGATAAAGAAATTAAAGATGTTTTATATGATTTTGAAAATCAATTTTGTACTATTCCTGCTGCTCCTTATACACAAAATAAAGAAAATAAATTAAAATCTGATCCTAAAATTATACTTAAAAAGAAAGTCCAAAGTAACAAACTGACTGAAAATGATTGGATAGTTGTAGAATCTTCTTCTGCTTTAAATAAAAACCCCCACCAAACATATTTAGATTATGCCCTTGATGGCTTTTACAAGGTAAAATTATTAAGAAAAAATATTTACAAGTATTAAAAATTAAAAAATAGAAACACTTTAACTTGATCAATAGTGATATTGTTAAGATCCCAAGAGATATTTACAGCATATTTGAATTGGAGTCTTTAACAAATCTTTCTCCATCAAATATTCACAACTACTTTTTGTGTTATTTTAGTTAAGATATCTTTGATTTGAAATAAGAATTCATTCATTGGTTTGAGGTAAAATGTAGCTAAAATAGCTATTTCTCTTAATTTGGTACTATCCTAAAGATTTTATTTGCTTTCTTCTTCCTTGAGTATATGAAATAAATTGACTACTTTCACAAAGACGAAGTAATTTTTTGAAAATTTTTAGAACAATAATTAATTTATCATGATTTAATTAATAGACATTCCTTTACAGATTATCAAAGAAAGCATATCTAAGAAACTTCCTGCATTATCTTGAAATCTTCTTTAATGAAATAAGAAAATTTGATATTGCTTGTGGTGAATATGAAGTTTCCAATTCAAATATTCCTGTTATCAATTTAAGGAGATAGAGAAAAAACAAAAGACAAACATAACTTATTGAATTTGAATAACTTTCAAATAATTTGGCAGCTAATTTGAATACAGATTAAAGTGAAAGTAAAAAAATGTTTTTTAAATTAAAATTCTTAAAATTTTTTTGTTTAATTAATTATATAGTTGGAGGAGTCGATCCAGGAATTAGATTGATTTGTACTATGGAAAGTATATTTATATTTGCTATGACATATAGTGTTGCTATTAACCTTAGAAATGAGAAGAAAATATATTACCAAGAATTTATTGAGAAGTAAATAAATGAATACATTTCATATAGAATAAGAAATACAACTTGCACATTTGATTAAGATAAATATCCCTTTGGATTAAATTTGAGAGATTTAGTAAGCACTGAAAGAGTTAACTTATTTGACATTTGCTATGACATTTCAAATCAAACATGGATCAAATGGAAGAATGTTACACTTGAAGAATATGGAGGTGTCATTAGTGGTGACTTTACTCGAGATACTTTAGACTATAGAGAAATAGTTAGATTAAATTATGATTCTATTGAATATCTAAAAGGAAAGATTCATTAAGAAAAGAATGTAATTTTCATTCCTGAAAGTGGAGTATTTGTTGAGACAAACGCTACTAAAATAACTAAATTTTTAATGCAATTTGCTGTTTCATACAGTAAGCCTACAATAGTTATTTCATAAAATCAAAATGGTATTACAAGCTGTATATAAAATAAATTAAAAACTCTTATTGAGCATCATTCCTACTCTACTGCTTACATTTCTTTAGACAGGGGAACAACAGTCAAATAAGTATTCTATATAATAGATAATTTCTTTTTTATATGTATAATAAATATTAAAAAATAGTTCCAAAAAAGAGTTGAAAGAAATCTAATTTGGAAGAATAATAATCACTTAACATCTGTTTATGACACAAACACTTTAGTAGTTATTGATGATTTAAATCTTGCTATGGAGTAAATAAAATAATTTACAATCTTTTTAGTTAATTTATTTAAAATATAATTTAAGCGGAGTTTCACCTATTGGAGCATTAAGATATTTCTATGAGAATGAAGGATGGTTCTCTAATAGTAAGATGAGATTCATTTAGTTTTCTCTAACAAGGATGCTTGCTATTTATGGATATAGTCCATATGCATCTTCAAACATTTTTGATCCAGCCTATACTGTCCTATCAAATAGCATTTTAGAAAAATCGATGATTCTAAGAATGCCTGAAAATGACAATAGAGATTTAGCTAGTATCTTCTCAGCTTACAATTAGGTTGATGTTCTATTAAATATTTAAGAAAAGAAAACATTTTTAAACACAATGAAATCCTTGTGTGCTATTATGGCTATCACTAATATTGAATACTAAGAAGAATTCTCTTTAATTGCGAATATTGTTAGTGGCAATTTTTCAATTCGTAAAGGTATTGAAGTCATTAAAAATATGAATTATTTTGAATATTTCAGCAGGAACAGGACATAAATAATGCCAGAACTTTTCTTTAGAGCTATTGTTTATTTGTAAGAAATATCTAAATGTTTTTCATTTTAATTTAATAATTTTTTTAATTTTAATAAGAATGAATTAGTACTATGCTTCAGAGTTTATTTACAATAAAATTGAGGATAAAACAGTTAAATAGCGTGTAAATGGTTCAATTAGTGAGACAGAATTAAGAGAGTAAAGCTAAAGAAATGAAGACTATTAATCTATTGAAGGCAATATCATGTTAAAAAGAGCTTCATTCTCTAAAAAAGAAAGCACTGAAGGAGACTACTAAAAGAGAAACAGCTAAACAGGAATGAGTGAAGGAGCAGGTATTTAATAAATGAGAGATAATTATGAAGAGGAAGAATATAGTGATGATGTAATTGAGGATGATAAAATTAAAACAATGAGTGCAAAAAAAAGAAGAAGTATTTAGCTGAAAAAAGAATAAACTAAAAACTTGCTACCATTTTCTCATGAACCTTTGATACAGAATTTAGATGAATTCAATATTTTGAATAAATAACCTATTCCTAACACATAAAAAGTCCTTTATTTCTTAATGTTCGCAGACCAATAAGAAAACTCACTCGAGTAGCTTATCCTTAAGATAGGAGCAAACACAGGTGCGCTAGATGAAACAGGCTTACTAAATAAAAATAACTATGCTCCAATTTACACTAAATAAAAAGAAGAGTATTTAACAAAAGTAGATGAGCTTCAATCGCCTTTAAACCAACTAAGGCGTAATGATAAGTAAGCTTAGTTAAATGATATGCTAGATAACATCCCATCGCCCTAGCGTAAGCCTGCTAATTTTAAGAGAACTCCCTTGCGCTAATAATCTCTTCTTTTAGAATTACGTAAAATTGAACAGTAGGATAATATAAATCCTATAAAAGAAGAGGATGATGAATCTTATATACAAACAGCAAGAAAATAAGAATAAGAAGGCACACCATAAAACTTAGATTCAGCAGCTTTAGATAGTAAAACATCTCCTAAATAAATATTTGACTTCTAAGAAAGAGGTCAAGTAGTATTGACACGTAAATAGAAAAAAAGTTTTACCACTGCTTTTAAAAGCAGCCCATCTAATTAACTCTAAGGAACTGCTGGAATAAAAGGGTATGTGAATTCTCCTTAAAGATTTGGAGAAGAATCAAGTAAAGTCTCTTCTGATAAATTATCATAAGCTCAAAGAGAAGCAGATGGGGCAGTTCCAGAAGAAACCCTCTAAATGATGCGTTTGGAGCAAAAAGTAGCTATCTAGATGGCAGCTCCAAGCAGAGATATAACGAATGCCTATAAATCCAAATTTTAAAAAGACACTTCAAATAAACACAAACGTCTTACAGTTATTTTAAATAAAGAACAAGAAGAAGAATTATTTATAAGGAAAATAGAATCAAAGATAGATAATCAAATGAATATTTAATTTGAAGAATTAGCAACTCTTCCAGATTAGCTGGTAAGAGAATTTAGTAGAATGTTAGAGAGTGAATTGCTAGAATCAAACTAAGGATTAACTAAATAATCTAATGCTGTTTTGTTATTCAGACATGAGCTTTAATTCTTTAATTGGTCACTGCTAGATGATGTTAATGATGATAATAAAAGTGTTGATAGTAGAAGTAAAGATATGTTTAACTACCAATTCTGTTTAGTTACTAAAAAGAGAGAAAAAAGAGTTTTTGATTTCATACTTCAAAAATTCAGAGATTTTTCTATTAAAAATCCTTTCCTATTAAATAATTTCTTAGTGAGAGAATGTAACTTCGAATCTCTATACTTCCATACACTAAAACTTCTTCATCTTCTTTAGATATCAAGTAGTCACATCTTCTTAAATTCATAATTTAGCAAAGAAAGCACCAGAGAAATAATTAAATTCATATCTAAAATCCTCCACCTTAAACTTTATGAAACAGATATCACCATTAATACTATTGAATAATTCAAACAGACTCTCTTTGAAGCTTTAAAAGGTATTTCTTATTTTAAGTTTATTCAATTGTTATTTTTTCTTAAAATTACATTTTTGAAACATTAAAACCTTTCCCATCTTATTACTTTAAAAATATCTGTTTATCTCAAAATTTTAAATTTATCAAAATAGATCTTTTTGGACATGAATAGTACTCAATATTCTATTTGAGAATATCTAAAGATGGTGTAATTGGTAGCTCTATGGCAGATTATAATTAGAAGGATATGAAAGAAAGCTTTAAATTAACTAAGGTACTAGAAATAATTCATACATTGGTATCAGGAAGTGAAATTTTGAGTTTATTCACAAATGAATAACTTGAAACATTAATTTCGCATTGGAAATTGTAAAAAAGATTCTTCGGTATGAATAATCACATTCTATATCATATTATTTCTAAGAGAATAAGAAGTCATTTAAAAATCATTATTTCTTAAGAGCCACTACCTAAAGATAAAAACATTTTTTACTCTCTTTATTCTAATCTATTCAAAGAGTTTAATAAATATTTGATGATTCCTATCCATGCCTCTGAAGACTCAGAAAAGAAAAACTGGCTGCAAGATCTTATTTAAATATCTGTTTCTTAGAGTAAACTAGACTTGATTAAAAAAATATATTCCATAGAATTAGAAATCTCCCGTATCTATGAAAGTTAATATTTCAGCAATATTAGAAGATCTTTTGAAGAGAATCTCTCTCTTTTCTATTTGACTTAAAATATTTTTAAAACTCAAATTCGTCTAAAAGAAAAGAAACTGCGTGAAAATGGAAAATATCCTTAAATGATTCAACTTATGGAAGAGAAGTTAGTTATTTTTGAAAATTAAATAGAAATAAATGATCATAATCTTGAAACAACTAAACAAAAAAAGTAAGATTTAGAAGAAATTCTTCAAAAAAATATTGAAATTTCCAAACAACTCCATACTGAAATTTAAGGTAATATTATTATAAATTACATCAATAAATATCTTTGTTTTTTCATAGACTTGCTTAATGAAGAGGCCAAAATACAGTAGCTTATTAACAGAGTTTAGTTTTATGAAAAGCATGTCTAAGAATTTGAAGCAAGAAGTAAAGAATTAGTTGAAAAATTGAAAGTCAAAGATGCTTAAACTTACAACGATGATGTAAAAAAAAAATATTTCTTTTTTATTTAAAAATAAAATTTTTCATCAAAAAATTTTTAATTTAAATGTTTGTATTTTAAAAGATTAAACCTCAAAAATTCTTAGAAGTTGTAAGCATGAATGTTTATTGTATTGCTTTCTTCATTACTATGAATGATTTCCTTGAAGAAAAATTCAGAGTTAACTTTAACTAGTTGGAAGAGGATTTAAAGAACACCAAAAATAAAACTCACTTTTTAGATATGCCTAACTTAGATTTCTATAAAGAACGTTTGGTTGAAGTAGTTTCTGATTTCTCATGGATTAAATATGCTTTGGATAACATGGAAGAACAAAAAGTTACTGATAAGCACTTATAGTTGCTTTAAATGATCAACAAAGAATATGGAGGTGGACAAGAAACTAATTTAATCTCTCTTTAGAGTGGTTTTAATGTTTCTTAACTCTAAACAATTAAGTTTATTGATATAGGAATAGATTTTGTTCGTATCAGTATTGAAAAACGTAGATTCCCTGAATCTTCTTAAGTCATTTAGGAAAGATTAAACATTGTTTAGTAGAAACGTATTGCTAAAGAATAAGAAAAAGTTGAACCTGATAATTTGTGTGCTAAACTTCCAGGGGAAATAGAATAATTAAGAGTTGAGTAAAAGAATTATATGAATGCTTTATCTAAGAAAAGATAGGGTTTGACTCATTTCTCTCTATGCTTAACTTAATCCAAAGACCTCTTTGAAGAATTTATCCGCCTTGAAACTTAAGATTTGAAAGATAAAAAATTATTATCCTAAGTATCATAGTTAGTTTCTATCCTTATTAATACAGGAATGAAGTATCCTTAATTCGTGACAAAGAAGATACTCACTCTTTTCAAAGAAAAATTAAATCTCTCTTTTAGATATTTCTAAAATTAATACAAAATTTCTACAGTTCTCAAGAACTTGCAATATTATTATGAAGTTCTCAAACTTGAAGTTCCTCTCAATTAAGATATGGTTGATTTTATAGCTATTATTGATTTCCTCATAGATTATGATATGTTCTATTATCCTTTCATTAGAGATCCTTCAGGTATATACTCGGAGTATGTTAAGGCCAAGTTCACATCTAAATTCAGACATGAATAATATACAGTTGACCCTCAATCAGAAGTTAACATTGAAGAAGTAATAAATATTCTACATTTCAAAAAAGAAATTGAAACAAATTTAAATCAATAAAGATCACCAAAAATTATTTTTTTGATCACTAAGACATTTTAAAAACTTATTTCAGACATTAATGTAATATATTTTTATACTTTATAATTAATAGGCATTAGTTAGAGGAGAAACTCTTATAGTTGAAGATTTCGATTAGGATTTACTTGAAATGATTATGCCAATTATTGAATGGAAAAATGAAAGAATGTAAAAGCTCCTATTTTATTATATGAAAGACCCTGCAGATACTGATCTTGTAAGTTTAAAAATAAATCAAGAAAGACATCCTCTATTAATTAATGGAAAAGAAATAGAAGTTCACCCAGATTTTAGATTAATTATGATTTATTAAGGAGACAGAATGACCTTTTCACATACTTTCTTCACAAAAGTGTTTGTTATGATTATGGAAATAGAAGATGAAGAAAGATGGAAACAAACAATTACTGATCATTTGATTAATGGATTCTACATTAAGGAAAAGAAAAATATATTAGAAATTGTAATCATTCATAATTTAATTTATCTTTAATATTAAATAATAAATTTTATTTTTTAACTTAAATAGAAAATAAATGAGCTAATAGATAGGGAACAATCACTTAAGAATAGTTGCTAGAATGTCTATGATAAGTTACTTAATGTAGAAGCTTCTGATGATTTAGATTTCATGAATTTTGTTATTGAAGAAATAAAAAGTTAAAAGTCAATAATTTCACCACAGTTAGAAACATAAAGTAGCTTAGTAGAAGATGATCTTTAGATAGAATAAAATGAAGCTATTGCAGAAGATGAAGAATTTGAAAACTAAGACTTCTTCAAAGCCATGCAAATGCCTGAACCTGAAAAACCTTAAGAAGAAAATAAAATTATGGAACAATAACAAACATAGTCTTCAAGACCAGCACTTAAACGTCCCCCTATGGTAAAGAGACCATAAAAGCCTATTCCAGTTGCTCAGTAACTTTTTTAAAAAAAAAAATAAAGTTAAATAATATTTTTATGCGAATAGAAAAAAGAAGCAAATAGCTGCAGCTAAAAAATAACAATAGTTAGAAATAGAAGAGAAAAATAGGGAGATTATGAGACATAAAAATAACTTATTGAAGGCAAAATAAGAAAGCCATTTGTTTACTCCTTCTCATTCTTCTAGATTGATGTTCGATAATAGAAGAAAAATGATGAATATAAAATAATAAGCTCTCAAGAGTGGTTCAGATTAGGAATATGTTAAAAAGTTCTACCATAAACTTGATGAGTTATTTGAGTTCTCATCTCTCTTTTTAGGAATTTTGGAATTCATTTATGCAGTTAAAGTCAATTGGATGAACGTCTAAGAAGCTATGGGATCTATTTACAGTTTCTCAGATAAAACATTTTTACTGCTCATCAGCTCTTCAATTGAAAACTGTAAACGCCACAATAACCTTCCAAAATCTTAAACAGTAAAATAACTATTTTTATATAAGTTAATGATTTGTTTATTTCTTTTAGGAAAATCAACTCAGCCAAAAGTTCTTAAAAGCTTTTTGTGAAACCATTTATTCTACTTTAGTTGGTGGATTAAGAGAAGATCATCAAAATTTATTCTGCTTATACTTTGCTCTTATGTTTTTAAGAGGTATGAACCAATTTACTGAATTTGAATGGAAGATGTTTATCAACTGGAATATTGAAGCTAGCGAGTCACAAAATGTATTCTATGATAATTTGTATGATAGCAAGTGGTCTACTATCAAAAATCACTTGATTTCCTTTTATAATTTATCTAATAATTTACTTGCTCCACTTCTCACTTTGAAATCAAGTAAATTTTTTGTTTTATTATTTTTTAACATTTAAATTCTAAAAAATAAATAAAGATGATGTTACTAAAGGTCTTTTGACATAAAGTAGCTAATTGAATCTATCTCAAGTATAAAGCGATCAGAGCATGCTCAGCAATATACATCCTAATAAAACTGATTAGAATGAATAACTAGATAGTAGTATAGACTAGAGCTTCAGTGCTCACTTTAGTTTACAGTAAGGTAAAAAAATTGATAAGAGAAGTTTGTTTGCATTAAAATTCTAGAAAGCAGTAAGTAAACAACTCCAACAAGAGTAACATGAAAATTAACATGAAAGTTAAAAAGATAAGTTTGAGATCTTCCTTTAAAAGTAGTAATCATCACAAAGACAAAAGGCCTTATCTAATGAAAAGCCTATTTTAACTAAAGACAAATTGTCTTCTCTAAAAGAGTAAGAATTAATTGAATTAAATTTCAAATAAACTGAATCTTAATATTTTAAACATAATTTATTTTAAAATAGATAACTTCCCATCACAAAAGAAGAAGAAGATGAAATTTCTATCTCTTCAAAGAATTTATCTGATAATGAAATTAATGAAGAAGATGAGCTAAAAGAAGAAAGTTCCTAAGGCTCTAGATCTAGATCAAGCAGTTAAAAAGAAGAGAATTTAGAATAAAAAAGTGATAATATTTTAGATGATGATTAACAAGATTTCAACAAGTATGAAAAAGAAGACGAATCAGCCTTTTCTAACTTCAAAAGAATGGAATCAGACAATCCTTTTTCACTTGATTAAAATAAATAAGATGATGACTTAAATCTATCAGAGTAAGCTATTTCAGCTGCTTCTATTAATAGTGAAGAAGATGACCTTAAGAACAGTTAAGGTCTCAAACCACAAAAAACACTACAAGAAATCCAAGCTTTAACCAACAACTTTAATGTATAAGACGCTTTAGAAAATGTTTCAACAAGAAATTAAATAAAGATTGGCAAAAAAGCATTTGAAGGATTCCTTCATCTTTTTAGTTTATTCCCACAAAGAACTCAAATGAAGCACTTAGTTAACAGTTTACTATCTAAGTTGAGCCATTGGATAGATTTCCAAAACACTTCACTAAAGATGAAGAATTATGATTATAACAAAAATATAATAATTCCTACTTTAGTCTAAAATATTGAAAGAAAAGTAACTCCTCTCTAACTTCTCTTATTTGTCAAGCATTTCAGGTAAATATCTTAATAAATTTATAACATCATTTAAAATATAATTTATTTTAATTCATTCTTACAGACCTGATGAACTCTAAAGATTTGCTAAATATTTCTTCAGAAAAGCATTCAAAGGCTATATTGAAGAAATCCCATAAAATAACTTCGATCAGCATTGCCAAACTGGTATTTATTTATTTATTATTTTGTTTTTAAATATTAATCAAACAATACTTTGTGAAATCTTGTAAATTAGAGAATAAACTCATAAAATTCATTCAATTTTTGAAAGATTTTTTATTGTTTGAAAAATTTTATTTAAATTTAACAAATGTTAAAATTTTTAAATAAAGATTGGATGAGAAGACCAACAGCATTATTCCATCACTCTGTGTAAAAGAGTATGTTTGAAGCTTTGGAGCTTAAGATGATGAGCTTATAAATAGAAGGTGGGTTAGTGAGACTGCCTATGGGTATTCTACCAATAAAGAATGTACTTGAAAAGATAACAGAAGCTGGTGGTGCAGGATAATGGCTTGCTATAGAAAATATAGAATTATTAGGTAGAAAAGATTTGCTTTAGGTTTTAAAGAAGATAGATCAAGAATTGCTTGAATCTACTTCTAGAAGAACTTTCAAGGTTTGGCTCATTTTTAACTTAAATGATGAAGGTGAAAATTATGAAAAATCAAATTTCTCTAAAAAAGTTTTACCTTTGCTTTAAAGCTACTTGGAGAGGTGCTGGAAGATATATATTAATAGTCCTCATAAGATTGCTCGTACTTTAAATATTATGTACAATATAGAAATATAAGAGCATAGAGCTAGGTAACAACTATAACGTGATAATAAAAAGGTACAATAGGTTGTAGATCTAAATAAACTAGCTGCATCTTTGCTTGATAATGGTCCTGAAAAACATACTTCCATCAGCAATTCAGTTATTCAGTGTTATATTCATCGTTATATATAACATAAATAGAAAACTTTGAGAGAAGACAGAGCAATTGCATTAAATCTTCATTGTTTCCTTGACAGAGAAAAGCTCAAAAAAGATAATTTTGTATTTGAAGAACGTATTGTTGACTATGAACATAAATACAAGTTTGCCCTCTCATTTATGTTTGCTACACTCAGACAGAGAGTAAAGTATGAAAGATTATAGTTCTGCTACTATGTTTAAGAACCATTCATGTATGTCAGTGACTTCGATATACAAGCTATGCAAGACGAAATGTTCCTCTTTTTATAAGATTATACAATGGATATATAAGTCTTCATTACAAAATTCTTAAGTCATTGGTTTAGAGACACATATAAGTATGGTTACTCTACATATTCATCTTAAGTAATCAGAGATTTATCAAGGATATTTGTTTTCACTGCTTAAGAAAATACAACTAAAATTACTGTTCATAATAACATTCCTACTTTAAGAGGAATTGTAGAAAATGATAATACATTTGATTATGAAATCTATGATTTCCACTAAGGTGTTTACCCAACAGTAGAAGAAGCTCTATACAAGTCAATCAAGGCTTTACCTAATGAAGATCCAATCAAGATACTCTCATTGTAACTTACTTTCTTTGACATTCGATAAAGAAAACTTCTATAATAATATTAATTTTTGATTTGATTTAAACAAATATTTTATTTATAAAAATAGGAATTAAAACTCAGAGTTTTTGTATAATTATAATCAATCATAAGGATTGATGAACAGAGTTATGGAAGTCGAAAAGAAATGGGAAGAAAATAAATTGGCAAAACTAATTACTATGCTTGATAAAATTAAATTCACACAAGAAAACATTTAGTCTGATTATATGAACTAGTAAGTTAGGTCATTTTTCTATGTTCATCTACATCGCTACTTACATTAACATGAAGCATAGCTTGAAATAACTTAACTTATACACTATTTACTAGAAGTACTTGATTTTAATTTTGATCTCAAGACTATTAGCTTCTTTAAAGTTAAATCTCAAAGGGGAGATTCTTTCTAAGCTGTTTTAGAAAACTGGGTTGAATCAGTTTAAGCCTCTATACCTTCCTAGCACAATTCTTTACTAATTAACCCAGATGGCTCTCTTTTAGATTAGGTTATAAGTAAAGATCTCATTAAGCTAAACAAATATGCTAGTTATCAAACAGGAGGTTAGGGCAGCGCTCAAAAAAATTCTCGCTAAAACACAACATTAATCCCTCAAGGAAGGGTTCCAACTTAGTCTTCTCAGAGTGCTATAAAATTGAATACATAATAATAAATAGAGCCATTTAATTTAGCTAGATAAGGTACCTTCAAAGTTAACAAAACTAACTTATCTACTTTTGGCGAGCAATCACCAAAAAATAAAAACTAAACCCTCAACGACGATATAATATCGAGCCCACTTGAGACAAACTAGATAAACCCTCATTCAAATGTTCATCATCGTTAATTATTCAATAGAAATACACGTAAGCATGAGAGTAAATTCTTGAAGGCTTTACTCCATGAAAAAGAGGAGAGTAAACTTAGAATTACCAGAAATAGAAATGACTCATCTTTCTAATAAAGTGAGAATAGAATGCAAACCGATTTAAGCAATACTTTAGGTCACCTCTTGGGTTAACAAACTAACTAATCTTAGAATAGCTTCCATAATGCAGATGAAGAAGATTCTGATTCTCATGGAATGATTCCACTTTCACAATAACAAATTGTTACTAATTTAAGCTAAATCCACTAAAGAAGTTAGAATGCCTCTCACTTTTTGCAAGATGAAGGTACAGGAGATGATGATAATGATTTTAATCTTAACCAACAAAACGTTTATAAAATACTTCTTTTAAATGAAATCATTAGCGCTCACAGACTCATTGAAACAATACGCTAAGACCTTTAATCAGTTTTAGATTATGTTACCAATAGAACTGAATTTACTACCAATTTATATATTTAAGATCTACTTGACTGCTTATTAAATAATAGAGTGCCAACAAATTGGTGGAAATAAGGTTTCTTGCTCAATAAAAAAACTCTCTATGATTTCATATAATCATTCCTATGCAAGCATGAGCATTTAAATATAATTATAAATAATAGATAAGGCCAGCTATTCCCTATTATTCCTCTCTAAAAGCTATTCAATCCTATTTAATTATTCACATCTCTTTAACTCTAATTCTGTTTGCTTAAAAACGTAAATTAATATTGTTAATTTTAACAATTTTATTTTATTTTCAAAGCAAAAAAATTAAAATTTCTAAAATAATTTTTAATTAAAAAGTTTAAACTTCATGAAGTTAAATTCTAATTAAGAAAGCTCAGAAAGATGGATTCCAGATAACCTTCTGAAGGAGGTATTTATGTAAGCGGGCTTTATCTGAAAGGAGGTAGAATCAATATGGAGAACTTTATGTTAGAAGATGAAAGATGCAGAGAATTCGAAAGCTAATTACCTCCTTTCCATGTTCTTTTAACTCTCAAATCTAAATTGAGATAAGAAGTTTACTTTAAAGAGGTAAAATTATTTAAATATTATTTTTTATAAATTAAATGATGAATTATTAATTAGGAATATAACTATGAGCCTAACATTCCTTTCGAATTATTTGGCGGTGAAAATAATCCATAGGGCACATTTGACAAAGAAAATGAATATTTCTTCTTCCAGGCTCATCCTGTATAAACTTATCAGCATGAAACTAAATCTCACATATAAGGATTAAAAGTAAAACCAGGAAAAGAAAAAGATCTTAAAGATTAGAAAAAGATGTCAATCCTTACATCAGAAGAGCAATAGAAATTACTCTAAGAATAAATTTAAAAAGTAGTAAACAAAGACAAATAAAGATTCATAGATTTTGAAAAAGCCAGTCAATTCCCTGCTATGAATTATATAGTGCGTATCCCTATTGTAGATTCTAATACTACTTCACTTTTCACTTAATTCCCTGCTAAAATGTATCTATACATAACTTCTAAAAAACCTTAAGAATATTGGATCAGAAAAGGAACAGAAATATATATCGAAAAACAATTTTGATCAAAAATAAATTTGAATAAATTAAAAAATCTAATTTTTTATTATAACTATCCTCTTACTACTTATAGATTCTATTTATTCATTCATTCTCTATATTATTTTCATTTTGTTAATATATAATTTAAATAAGTATTAAAATTAGTTGTTAATTGTTCATTATTTCTCACATTTTTAAGATTATTTTCTTGAATTGAAAAAAGTTTTGTTATTTTTTGAGGATGTTTTTAATTTCAAATTTAATTATAAATGTTCATCTTTTTGTCTGTTTTTATGGCATTTAAGCAGTGTTTTAAAATGTATTCATTTTTGTAATTTTGTTTAGGCAAATTGAACAAGTAGCTTTTCAAATATACTTTACTTCCATACAAAATCTTAACTTTAAAAAATAACATTTAAAATTTATTTGCAAAATGTTATTCCTTGAAAAAATTAAATGAATTTAATATTTATCCTATTTTAAAAGTAGTAGTTTTTTGAATCAATAATTATTTTTTTAACTTTCTAATTTATTTTTAATTAATCCATAAATTGATTTTTTAATTTTTGATAGATAAATTGTAAATAAAAATTATTTAGAATATGAATGATTTTTTAATTTTTGATAGATAAATTGTAAATAAAAATTATTTAGAGTATGAATTATAAAATTTTTTTCAAAATGAAAATGAAATAATAATATACTAAATTAATATAAATATTTTTTTAAAAATACTGATTTTGATTCATTATTCTAAAATATTTTTAAGAGAATAAAATGGTAGATTAATGATGCTTTTCATATGATATTATTAACCATATCGTCTAGCTTAGTAAATGTTCTCAAATTCCTTTTTTACCTTTGTAAAATATGTTTGTTAATTTTATTTACGTTTTAAATTTCTGAAATGCATTGCTTGTTCAGATTAATAACTTTTTCGATAAAGCTAGCATTTGATATTCTATTTGTTTTTAAAGATGAGTAGCTTTACTAATTTACTTTTTCAGATCCTTGTAAGTGAGATATACTAATATTTCTTATATTTTAGAAACTTCTAACTCTTCCCACACTATCGCTTTTTCCTTAGGCTTTTTCAGAACGAGCTGATTAATTTTATTTGTACCTTAACCTAATATCAGGAGATTCAGCTGTTGTGTTACGATTACTCATTGAAATTTAGTCTTTTTGAGGATTTTCTAAATCATTAATTACTTTTTAAGGTGTATAGTATTGAGTTTAATTAGCTTACTTTTAAAAATGATTTATTTTATCTTCCTTCATCCTTTTTACAAGAGGACTATTTATTTCTTGTAAATTTTATGGTTAGTTGAACTCTTATTGCTAAATCTTTATCCTAAACTTATTATCCTTATTACATTCATTTAATTTACTTTCACTTTCATTTTTTAATTATGACTAAACATTGAAGTTATCCTATTACTAGCCAATTGTATTCATTTAATTATTATTATCATTGCTATTAGTAAGTCCTTGATCATCTTATTTATTTGAAATTTAAATTTGAAACTTTTATTATGTATTATTTTAACCTTTGAAAATATTATTTAAAGTTAAAGGAGATTTATCTCTCTTTTGCTTAGACTTGGTTTCATTTTGATCTTTATAGAATTGTAAATTATCTTAAATTTATTTGTTTATAAATTCTTTATTCTTTGTTAAAGAATTAATTTATTTTGATGGAGATTAACTATTTTATCTATTTGTGCTAATATTTTAATTCAAAGTTTATTACTTAACTGTATTATCTTAATCATTTTCTTAAATAATCTAATTCTTTTTTAAATTGATAGAGAGGATTTTATCATAAATTTATGAGAAAGCTCCATCTTCATTTGGATTTGGTTTGATATTACTTTAATCCATTTACTTTGAACTTTGATTTTCTATTTATTTATTTGTTTTAGCATTTATTGTTGTAGCATATTATGATATATCATTCTAACTTTAAAATTTTTTGAATACTCTAACTTTTTTAGCATTTCTTTTCTCTTCTTCCTCTCTTATTTTCCTTTGCTTTTCTTCCTCTTCCTACTCTGCTTTCTTTTGCATGTTTGGTAAAACTGATAAACTTTTATATTCTGGCTTTTATACATAAAATTTTTAATATGGAACTTTATCTTTGTTGTTTAATATTTTAGTTTGAATATGATTGATGTAATCATCATAAAAATTTTATAATTTAGTTATATTTTCTATTTTCCTCATAGCAAGAATTTTGGTTACTGAAGGATTATCTTTTAATTTTTTTTTGATCTCTTCTTCTTATTTTTGTTACTATTACTCATTATTTTTTCTCAAATATTTAAAGTAATCTTTGCCTAGTTCTTAGTCACCTAGTATTTTTAAGGATTCTCTGATAGCTGCATCCTGTAATGAAGTTTATGATTCACACTCTTAAATAGCAATTGAAGTTTGTTACTTTAAATTACTTATATTTTAATTAACATTCTTCATACTTTTTTCATTTTTATCTAAATAAACTAAGCTTTTATTAATTATACTCATAAATATATCATCTTAAGAGTGATTGAACTATGAGCTAGAGATGTGATCACTAGTCCTTTAACTCTTGGCATTCATAGAATTATATCTTTAACAAGCTGTCTCTTAATCTTTTTTCTAAGAGTATTAATTACTAAATTATTCTTCAATTAAAGATTATCTTTATTTATTTTATTCGAGTATTTGATCTGATTACAGATCTCTTATAGCTTAACTCTGAGCAAAAGTGTAAACATATTACTAGTTTTCATTCTTTATTATTCTTGATTTTATCTGTTTATTTATTTTATCTATATTTTAAAAATGAATATCGCTCCTTGTTTTAAAATGATTTTTATTTCCCTCTTCTTCTTTTTCATTTGTATCTCTCTCTAAAGTGTTTAAAGTACCAAGTTCACCTGATTTTTCTAGTTTCTTTTTGGAGGTTTTTTTATCTGGAGAATTACTTGCATAGTAAGTTGAATGATAGCTCTTAGATTTAATCTTTTTTTGTAGTGGCTCTGAATACTATTCCTTTCTATTTGTTAAGACATTTTCTTAGTCTTTTGGTTATTTTTATTCAATGCTATTATGTCTTTATTTAATCGCATTAATCTATTTACTATTAATTGTAATGGTCTCAGTTAATTCATCTTTTTCTTTTATTCCTATGCTTATTTAGTGTTTGATAAAATCTTATAAAAGCTCTTTTATAAGACCCTTAGCTAATACTCTTTCTAGACTTTCATGTCCATATAGCCTCTTATGTAGTTAATTTAAGCGATCTTTTTATTCTTTATGATGCTCTAACTTTTTTTAATCTTTATCATTAAAACCTAAATCTCCAAAAATCTTTTATCTCTTCAAGATTGCCCTTTCTTCTCTCTACTCCTAGTTATATTCATCCATAAATCTGTTGATATCATGCAGCTCATAAATCATTCTTTTTTTCCAAAGAACTTTTTCTTATCTTAATTATGATGCTGTACCACTATTAGATGCTTTATTCTACTAATTAGTTTATTTATTATTGTCATCATGTAATTTGTCTTCATAGATACAGTCTTTAAATTACTCATCTAACTCTTTCTAACGATTTATAGCCTTTAGAAGAGCTCTTTCTTGATTTCTCTTCTTTATCCTATTTTCTAGCCATTTTTAAGCACTGACATGAATGTGCTCAGATTAATCATTATGGCTTTTTCCACAATTAAAGTTTAAATTTGGAGCTTTGCTCCATGGTTCTTTAATTTTTATTTCATCTCTCTTAATCTTTGTTATTTCAACCTCCATTTCATCTATGTTATAATTTGAGTTGCTGTTATCTTATTATTTGTCATTTGATAAATAATTGTTAACACGACTTGATTAAACGGAACTATATCTTTTCATGAAATAAAAATATTTCTATTTTAGTTAAAATAAAAGATTAATAATGATTCTTTTAACTATTTATTTTGCTTGGCTAAAAACAATTTTTATTAAAACTAACTAATTCTTTGCACACTAAATGCATATCAAAAATAATTTGTTAATTACCTTCACATTACATTTATATATATAAATCCTTGAAAAATAATGGATATTTTTTGTTAAGACAATTTAAGTATCTTCATAATTGAATTTTGTTAACCTATTTTTTAAGATTTTGCTTCATCATCTATTACATTATGTTTAAGAGATATTTAAGAAAATAATACTTAATATATTGAATAAATTAGTCATGTTATTAAATTTATTTATTAGCTAATTTAATTAGATGATAAAATGTAAAAATAATTATTATTTTCTAAATTATAAATTTATTTTACTTTAATAGATCCTTCAAAAAACTTGTAAGAAAATATGTAACTTGTCTACAGTTTCTTAAAAGAAATTTTAGATGAAAAATGTCTAAAAATTAAACTAATAATAACTAATGTAATATGGAAGATAAAACTAAAGCCAACAAATTGAATTTAATTCAAAATATTAGCAAAAAATAAAATAATTAAGATTTTAAAAAATGAACCTTTCATGAAAACAGAGGTATTTTATCAAATTGTAATAAGTCTCATTAAATATTTTAAGTGTTAAAGTATTTAATTGATTTCATTTTTTTATTTTTTTTGATAGGTTGAGCTTTTGTAGAGTTAGAAGCATCATTGAAGTTGATAAATTATGAAGAAGTTAAATCTGGTTGGTTTTAAAAGTTGTTAAAAGGGTCATTTTAATAATTTACTTAGTTTTAATTTTCATTTTAATATTGATCTAAAATACTAGATTACTATTCGTTTTGTTATTAGTTTTAAAAAAACTTAGATTAGTTTTTTCCAGTTGAATAATTTTAAAAATCAAATTCCTTCTTTTAGTTTCCTTATAATTGAATTATAAAATTATTGCTATTAAGTATTTAAGAAAAATTATTTTATTCATTTTCTTCCTATTTCTGACCTTGCTGTATTTGTTGTAAAAGTTCTGGATCAATTGTTCTAATTAAATTCTCATCTATCTTTGAGATTTTCTTTTTATTCAAAATATTAAAAAGACCTTCATATGCCTAATTAGCTAAATCACTCTCACTTTTGTGTATCAATTCTTACTTTTTTTGTCTTTTTTTCACTTATTTACTCTTAGTTTCTAGTTAATTAGATATATTATTGATAACAGGATCTGATTTGTTTTTGTTAATAGAAGCTTGATTATTTTTATTTTATTAGATATCATTTTATAATTCATCACTAATTGTTGGTTTTGGCATATACTCAAATAGATTCAGTTAATCTTAGTTAAATAATATGCTTTTTATCTTGTCAATTTCAAGCAATTTGTTAAAAATGTAAATAATGTCAAAGTTTTCCTAAATCTTGTTAATGCCTTGATTCAGTAATTAACGATCAGGAGTTTTCCATTTACATGATGGAATGAATGCATGAATAAAGTAATTAGCAAATGTGTATTTGATGATGTTGTGAGTAGTTTAAAAATAATCTTTAACTTTGTTTAAAATTTAATCAATGGTATTTTTATTTAAAAAATTCAAACTCTTTTTTGTTTAATGCTGATTAAAGTTTTAGGTAACATCAATAGAAATAGTTTGAAATGTATTTTGCTTTAGAAAGGCTTTAGGGGTCTCATTTTTAATTTACATTTTTAAATCATTTTCAGATGAAACTCTCTTTTGAGTCCTATTTTTTAATTTACTATTTAGAAAAGAAGACTAAGAATTTGAGTTTAAAGATGTTTAGCCTTTTTATTTTAACAAGACTTTTTTATCTGAACTTTCAAATGAATAAATTTCATCTATTACAGCCTTAAAATAGTATAGCTTTTCTATAGGATTGGCAAATAGAGCACCTATTATTACTAATATTTTTAATAATCCTCCTATTTAAGCTACAACGTCTGCTATCTTTAGATATTATCTCTTCATATAGTTTTCTTTAAATTTTTACAGTCTTATATTTATTTTCATTAAAACTGTAGGATCTCCAAATAATGGAGAGACTTATTGAGATGCAAATACAAAAGTTTGCTCTTATTTAAGATCTTTAAAAAGAGCTCCTGCATCTGTATCAATATAATAGTTAGCCAAGGATATGGTAGCCTCCTATGGAAATTATGATGATGAAGATGCATAAAGAGTTATCGCCCTATCTGAGATAGGATCTTTATAATTTAGAGGGTCAATAATGTGATCTGAAATAAATATACTTAGCTTTGTTAAAAGGAGAGTTTTGTCAATTATTTCTTAAGACTTGCAGATTGTTTTACTCTAAGTAGAATTTTGACACTTTTAGAAATAAACCAATAGCTAAGAAAACTATTTTTGATTAAAATCTCCTTCTATATAAACATCCTCATTTTGAGAATCAAAACAATATAATGCTGTATAATTAAGACTCTAAAAATAACCCACCAAGTTAGGTATTTATACATCATTCATGGCGCACTACTTAATTGTTTTAGTATTGTTTGCTAATTATATCGTTTACTTACCAGTAAATTAATCTTGAACCAAAACTTAAGTAAGTTGAACTGCATTTACTGTAAATATACTTGGATCATGAATAAATTAGGCATTATTATTTGAGATTCCCATCATGATAATTAAATTATCTGGCTTTACAGTAATTCTTTATGGATTGCTAACTGACCTTTCTTAAATAATGACTGAAGGATTCTACTTTAAATATAATTCTTTTCCAAAAAACCAGCAGCCTACGCAAAAACTACTCAATACAATAAAGCTAATCAAACCACCAAAAACTGTATTATATGTATTAGTTTTCTTGAAGCTTAGTTAAATATTTTATCCATAGATGTCTATTTACTTAAAAATTCTTTCTATATAAGCAATCATTTTAATTCAATATTATGTCCAAATTAAATTTTTATGTTATTAATTAAATTAATTAAAGAAGATTAGTTTTTCATAATTTGTTAAAAGAATTATAAAATATTACCACAATCTTACAATCTTGAGATTTTACCTTTTATTTTAAAAAAATTTAATTTTTTTTTTATCACTTATTCAAGTTGGTCTTGATTGTGTTCATTTTATTTAAATTTAAAAATATTTTGCTAAATCAATGATATTCAAGAAAGTTGATAAAAAAACTGAACAAAATGATAATATTTATAAAGTAGACGCAATGTGAGACAAATGAGTAGATAGATAGAAAAATAAATAAATAATTTAGAGGAAATCCATAATATATCTAATAGAATAATCAATTAAGAATAATCTTGAATATATTTAGTCTTAAATACGAAGTTATACAAAGAGGAAATATAATATAAGAATAAAAGTATTTATTTTTAGTAATACATATAGAAGTAACCAATACCGATCAATTCAAATTTCAGTGTTGTTTGAAGCCATTTTAGGAGAGAATAAAGTTTTGAGGGTAGCTATTTTAGGTGATTAAATATAGTGCTAGTATGATAAATCATCTTAATTAATAAAATAGAGCTGATTTTCATCGAAAACACTGGATTATTGGCTAGTTTCTTCTTTTTAATTTTTTTTATCAAGATTAATTGAATTGTATATTTTGTTTTACTCTGTTAATTCAAATTAGAAACTTCTATTTTTATCATTATAGTTGCTACTTTAAACTTTATTGGTAGGGATGGCATTAATGTATTTATTTTCTTAAAGGGTTTTTAATAAATTTGATTGAGTATCGAGATTCTGGATAGAATTTTATTTGTAATTATTTTTATCAGTAAAGCTATTTTTATATTCTTGAACGATTGCTGGATTAATTATTTTAATTAAATTTTCATCAACTTTTGATAATTTACTTTATCCTAAAATATTTTTTAATCCTATGAATGCTTCTTAAGCTATAAAAGTCTCACTCTCTTCTAATTGAGAGTTAGATTATGATTAGAAATCATGTTGTTATTATTATTATTATTACTGAATTTCATAAGGATTATGATTATTTTACTTCTAGCTTTTATCTAATTGTTACTCATTACTTTTTTAGATTACACTTTGCTAGATTAGGATTTTAGGACTACCACTTTTATTAAAATTTAAGTTAGAAGCATTCTATTTGTTATCTAACATAGTTTATTAATCTTCATCTTCTATGTATGGTTTTGGAATATACTTAAATACCTTAAGTTAATCATCATTTAGAAGAATCTGTTTTAGTTTATCTATTTCAAGCAACTTGTTAAAAATATACAAAATGTCAAAATTTTCTTAGATCTTTGCTATCCCTTTATCTAATAAATTTCTTCTATGAGAAATAAATTTGAATTTAGGAAAGAATGCATGAGCAAAATAATTCCTAAATTTATATTTGATTGTGTTGTGAGTGCTCTAAAAATAACTTTTAGCTGCAAATAGAATTTAATCAATGAAATTCTTTTTATTTAATTAGGACTGATTAAGTGTTAAGATATTTTCTAAATTGGCATTTTGTTAATTCAGATTAATCTAAACCTACTTTTATTTTTTTGTCAGAGGTGATTCTTGTAAATTTTTTTTTAATTAACTTCCTTCTTCTTTACGGCTTTCTAATCGTTTGATTTTAATACTTTCTCGGATAGGAGCTAACTCTAATTATTAGATAGATTGATCATTTTCAAGTTTATTTTTAGGGCTTGGGCTTCTAGTATTTTTTTTTTTAGTTTTTATAGTGCTTTTTTTCTAATTATTGTTTTCTTCTTCTTATTCTTTTGTTTTAAATTAGTATACCTAATCAACTATAGCTTTCAAATAATAAAGTTTTGAAATAGGATTACAGATTATAGCTCCAAATACAATAAGTATCTTAAGTAAACCTCCTATTTAAGCTACAATATCAGCAATCTTCAAATATTTTCTTTGCATATAACCCTCTTTTTATTTTTACATTCTAAAATTCATTGCTATAATTACGTTTGGGTCTCCAAAAAATGGAGAAACAACTTAGGATGCGAACATAAAACTATGCTTTGTTTGTAGCTCTTCATAAAAAGCACCTGCGTCTGTCTGGATATAATAATTTGTATAATAGAATGTAGCTTACTGAGGAAATTAGGATGATGTAAAAGAAACAAGGTTAATTCCTCTATCGGATATAGGATTATGAAAGTCTAAAGGATTAATAAAATGATCTGAGGCAAACAAACTTATCCTATTATTAATTAGGATTTTATCTATTTCTTCTGGTGGTTTACAAATTATGTGACTAGTAGAATTTTTACACTTTTCGAAGTAAACAAACAATTAAGAATATACCTTTTGATTGAAATCTCCCTCAAAATAGACTTCATCTTCACTGTTATCAAAACAGTACTAAGTATTCAAATTAATTGTGGAAAAATAATTTTTTAAAGAAGGTATCTGAACATCGTTCTAGTCACAAATCTTAACCCTTTTTGGTATATTTACAAGCTAGATTTAGTCTTTACCTATTGTTTCATTGTATTATTTAATTTACTACTACTGGATAGCCCTTACTTAGAATACAGTAGGATCAGTGAAGTACTGACCTTAGAAATTAGAAACACCCATCATAAGTATTAGATTATCAGGTCTTACATCTATTCTTTGAGGAGAATCGACAGGCCTTTCAGAGCTGATAACTGAAGGACTCTGCTTATATATTAGCTCTTTACCAAAAAACCAACAACCAATAAAGAATAAGCAAAATATGCCTAAGCTGATAGCACCACCAAAAACTGTGTTAAATCTATTCTTTTGCTAAAAATTAAGCTTGATTTCCTCTCCATAAATATCTATTTACTTAAAAAAGCTTTCCATGTAAAACTAATATCTACTGTTTGTTATCTAATACTTTTTACACAAATAATTATTTATTAATTTTTTAATTTTTTTATTTATTTATGCCTGTAAAAGGTAATGTATTTTTTAAATTGCAGAGATAATAATAATTTCAAATTCATGCAATTAAATTCTTCTAGTAATAATTCTAATGATAAGTTAATCTCAGGTAATGTAATCAATAGAAACTTAATTACACTTTAAAATTAAATAAATAAAATAAGTTTTCCAAAAGATCAGAAACTTTATATTCCATTCAGTAAATACTTAGTGAATAAATTAAATCATGTAATTTGATGGATTTTTCTGTCCTTTATAAATAATCAAGACATCACATTTTAACAAATTTTATTTGCAAAGACATAAAGAAAATTGAAAATCTTAGCCAATATTGTATGAAATAACTATTATGAATAAATACAGATTTAATCATTTATTTACTTTTGATTATTTATAAAATTAATTTTAAAATGAATGAATCACTGATTTAGCTTATTTATGACAATTTTAATTAAATAAACACTTGCAAGTGCATAGTTTATAAGTAGATTAAAGTAATATTTATTTAAAAATGTTCATAAAAATTAAAGAATCAATCGCTTCTTGGTGAAAGAGGTATGGAAGTGAATTTCATGATCAATTTAACAAATAATTATTCATTTTCCTTTGGATTTAGTTTGTTTTATTTACATTTGTCTGTAATTTTTCTAATTATGGTTATAAAAACACAAAAACTTATAATTACAGTTTTTAACATTTCGTTTAAAAATAATCTTAAATACTGTAGAGTCTAGGAGAGGTAAAAGAGTAAAACCTATTCCCAATAAATATGTAAATATTATTAGAGTTTTTAAATCTATTTTTAAGATTAATAATAACCATTTTATGAAGTATTAATTACAGTATTATTTCGAATATTGTATTAAAATTAAAAGTTTCCAAATGGTAAATAGTACAAGAAAAAATACATAATTATTATTATTCTAAGGTTATCTAAAATAAATTTTACAAGATAGTTAAAATTGTATTTTTTTATTTTTCAATTTTTTCTCATAGTATTTTATCCATTTTATTGAAGAAAAGAATTATTTGTTCCTCTTTTAATAGTAAAAAATCAGCAAAAAAAAATTGTTTGTTTAAAAAATTTAATTTTGTAAATTTCGAGAAGACAGTCAAGCTCCTCTGCAAATTAATTAAAAAAAGAATCAATTGAACTCTACTTACCTATTTTTAAAGGCAAATAAAATAACTGAAATAAAAACATAAATTAAATATGTTAATGCATTTTTTATTATAATTATTAATAATTTTAAACTTAAATGTATTTTTTGATCCATCATTTTATTTCTTAATTTTAATTTTTAAAAGACTATTTTTGTAAGGGTTTTTCATTTTTTTACCTTATTACACTTAAATGGAGGGATTGGATGTTTGTTTAGTATGATATATCATCTTAATCAACAAAGTAAATTTGATTATCATCTATGAATGTTCCTTCATAATTATCATCTATTTCTTTTTCGTCAATTTAATCTCTTTTATTTTCCAGGAAGTTTTCGTTTTAGGTTGTGCTAGTAAACAATTCTTTAAATAAGCTTTATTATCTTGAAAAGGTATTCTAACTTAAAATTTTCAAGCATTTTTATTTACTTTCTGTTGATAAAAGTTGCTCTTAACCTTTTTTGTGGTTTGCTGTAGGCTTAACAGCTGTTATTGTGTTACTCTTTATCAATTAAAATATGCTATCATTATCTAGAGAATTATTCAAACAGTTATGTTTCACCTTTTTGATTTCATCAACAATACTAGGATCAATAATTTGGATTAAATTTTAGTCTATTTTAGAAAATTTGTTTTATTATAAAATACTTTTAAGACCTTATAAAGCTTCTTCTGATAGTTCACTTTCTTTTCGAAGTCTTGTATTTCCAAGTTTTGCTTCAACTTTTTTATTAATTTATTTAAACTAGCCATCATCATATTTGTCTCTTAATATAGAAGCATTATTTAGATTTTAAATATTTTAAATTTCTCTTGAGCTATGAAAGATGCTTTATTCACTTATGATTGGCTTTGGCATATATTCAAACAGTTTTAATTAATTAGGATTAAATAGAATTTGTTTGAGCTTATCAATTTCAAAAAGCTTATTAAAAATGTAGAGAATATCTAAGTTTTCTTAAAGTTTTTCAATACTTTAGTCGAACAGAATACCTTAACCTGAGGATATTTTAGACTTAGGAGTGAAAGCAAAAGAAAAGTATTAACTAAAGGAGTATTTCAAGATTTTATGAGTGCTCTAAAAATAATATTTCGCTTTATCTAATATGGAATTCATAAGGCTATTATTATTTATTTGACTATTTTAATTGGTATTCTCAAATGTGGCATTCAGAAGATTATTATCATTATTATTATTTATTTGAGTATTTTAATTTGTATTATCAAATATGGTATTCATAAGATTATTATTATTGTTATTACTATTTATTTGAACATTCTAAATGCTTTTTGTTTCTTGTTAATTAATAAATTGAAAAGGATTTTATTACTCAAATTATTATGTGGATATTGAACACTTTTTATTGGGTGGGGATAATTTTTTATCTTTTTAATTTACTATACTCTTACTTTATAATTTTTTGGTCATAATTTAATTTTTCTCTTCTTATTCTTTTAATGTTTATTTTTACTCTTCAAGAGGTTTTCTTTTTTACATTTCTTAGTCTTTAGAAACTAGTTCTACTTTATCACTCGGACTTTAAAATTAATAAATTTCATCAATAATTGCTTTAAAATAGTAGAGTTTGGTAATAGGGCTTGATAGTATTAAGCCTAGTAAAATAAGAATTTTAAGCAAACCTCCTATTTGGGCTACAACTTCTGCAAGCTTTAAATATGTTCTTTTCATATAATTTTCTTTTTGCTTTTATAATCTGATTTGTAATCTCACAAGGGTGTTTGGATCACCAAAAAATGGAGTTACAGTTTAATAAGCAAAAGCAAATGTACTTTCAGAATGTAAATCTGAATAAAATGCTCCTGAATCAGTGTCTAAGTATTAATTTGTGAAATATAATCCTATTTCCTAAGGAAAATTGGAAGAAGTAGGAGCATAAAGGCTTATCCCTCTCGTTGCAATAGGTTTTTGGAAATTCAATGGGTCTATTGTTTAATCAGACATAAAGATGGCAACCCTGGTTTATAATAATTTATTTTGTATGACTTCTTTTGGTTTGCAAATTATTTGGCTAGATGTGGTGTTTTAGCATTACTGAAAATAAACTAAAATTAAAGAAAATGATTTCTAATTAAAATCCCCTTCGAAAAATACATCTTCTTTAGAGTTATCAAAACAGTATAAAACAGGATAATTTAATTACTTAAAGTAATCTTTTGTTTCTTCTATCCCTATATCACTTTCCCTGCATAATCGCATATCTAAATTTTTATTCACTAACTATATAGTCTACTTACCTGTTATTGGGTCTTGATAACTGATTTAATTTTATTATATACCATGAACTGTAAAGATTGAAGGGTCAGAAAAGTATTAAGAATTCTCATTTGCTACTCCCATCATCATGATTAAATTATCAGGTCTTACATCAATTCTCCTAGGACAATCTACTACCCTTTGCTGGCTTATTACTGTGGGATTTTTTTTGTAAATCAATTCTTTTCCAAAAAACCAGCACCCAATTAGCAACAAAACGAATATAAATATGCTTAAAAGACCACCAAATACAGTATTATATCTATATTTTTTGTTCAGATTTAGTTATATATTTTGACCATATATATCAACAAGCTTGAGTGAGTTTTCTAATTTCTATAATAATTATTTCATATTTGCTTTATTCTTATTGGATTAAATTTTTGTTTATTTTAATTATTAAAAAATTAGATAAATAATTAATATCGCTCTTTTTTTAAAGTATTGTCCTTAATTATTAAAAAGTTTTTATAAAGCAAAAAAAAAAATTATAAAGATAAATTATTGTTAAAACTCTAAATTTAGAACTGAAAAATGGTAAAATAATTTTCAATCAATATTTGATAAGTAAAGAGGATAGATTAGAAATGTAAATGTTTTGATTAATTTGGATTAATATATTCTCTTTATTAGTGTGCAAATCAAACAAATGTTTTGCCACATCTTTTTAAATTAAGTCAGTAATATTAAATATTACAGAAAAAAATTATGGTTTTGATGTTAGGTTGGTTTAACGAAATATGACAGACAGATTGATTGACTTATTATGATAAAAAATTGGATCATTTTTTTTTTCCCTCTAGAAATAATAATGAAATCAAATAAATATTGATTTACTTTTATTATTGTAAATAAATGTTCTTGAATATAGAGTTAAATAAATTTTAAACAAAACTTATATTGATAGATAATATTACAAACTGAGTGAATTAATAAAAAAATTAAAGTAAATAGATAATTTTCTGTTAATGATTTTTATTGATTGATAATTTATGTAAATTAATATTCTTTTTATTTTTGGAATAGCATAACTTCAAAAAAATCTAAGGTTAGCAATTAACCGATTGACAGTATATCTTATTAGTCAATTTTCTTAAGAAACCAAAATAATAAAACCATTTTTAAATGGCTTTACAAAACAAAGTCTTAATTGTGAGGAAAAAACAAAGAGAGAAATTAAGAACTATATTTTCTAATAATAATAATAAATTGTAAAAAAAATAATTATTGCCTTGTTTACTTAATTATTGATAAAGAAATTAATAGATTTAAGATGCAATATCTGCTTAGTCAATATATCAATAAAAAAATGAGATTTTAGATAAACAATTAAACTAAATTTTTTAAAAAATGTTACTAAAAATAAGAAAAAATTGTTGATTGAGAATGAATAAAATTTATAAAATTATTGGATAAATATCATCACTGATTTTGAGATGTTTTGCACACACATACTAATTAAGAGTAAATATTTTGATAGTAATAAAATAAAATAATTTGTAATAATAGTTTTAAGTGGAATAGGAATTGCATAAATTAGAATTAAATCACTTTTTTATTAATCAAAAACTGAAATACAAATAGATAAAATGAAAACTTTTCCATACACCTATTCAATAAACATTTTTTATATCTTTGATTTATTTACATCATTGCTCTAGATTTTTTTTAGTACTAAATCACAATCAGTAATTAAAGTTAAAATATAAAGTAAAAAATTTAGATTAAAAAGCTAATAAAAATCACTTATTTTTTTGGCTTTACAAAAGTTGTTTACTTTAAATTTATTTCATCATTGGACTTTTATAAACCTATTATACGTCTGAATTTTAATTTTCAACAAATTGCTAAGCGATTGATATTTAGCACGTTTCTTGAGAGGAATTGAGCTGCTCTTGGGCCTTTTCACTATCTTCTTCTATTTGTTTTTTATTAGCTTTTATATTTTTAAAAGGATTTTCCTGATTTATATCCAATGCTTTACTAGTACCGTATTATTCTTAAAATCCTTCATACAAGATCTCTTTCATGTTAATTAAATAACTCTATTAGGAAGACATTTAATTGAAAGAGGAATCTTTGATCACTTCTAAATAATTTGAAGGTAAATTAGATTTTTTGAGGTCTAATCTATCGAAATTATCATTATTTCTAGATAATTAATTGCTAATTATTTAATTTAAGGGTAATTATAAAAATTGATCTTATATTTAGTCAATCAACTCTTATTCTCTTTGAATCTGTGCAACCAAGTTAGGATCAATTAATTAAACAAGCTTTTCATCTATTTTAGAAAACTTTTTTTGCTGTAAAATGTTTAGTAGCCCTTCATACGCTGACTAAATAGTTTATTACTCAGTTTATTTTTTTCCAAATTCCGAATATAAATTCTTTTGCAAAGAAACAGCTGCAGCTGTACTCTTTCTCCTCTGTATTTCTTTCATATTGTTATTTGATTCGATAATATTATCTTATATATTTATTTGTGAATTTAAATATCCGCTTAAACATTTAGGAGCTTATTTATTAATACTATTAAATTTTTGAAAATTAATGTTTGTTTATTAAGATTAAATTTTATTTTCTTTTGTTTCTTATTCTTTAACTTATTTATTATTATTTTGGGCATAGCCTTATTCAATTCTATCTGAATGAATATCTAATATGTCATCAGATATCACCGGCTTAGGAATATACTCAAATAGTTTTAATTAGTCTTCATTCAATAATAAATATTTAATCTTATCCACTTCAAGCAGTTTATTCAAAATATACATGACATCTAAGTGATCTTAAATTTTAGACACTCCTTCATTAACTAATTTAAATTTATGAATTACATTCTTCGCTCTTGGGAAAAAAGCGTGAATAAAATAATGAGTGAATTTATATTTAACAACTTGATGAGTCTTCTAAAAATAATCTTTGGCGTTTTCTATAACTTTACTGATACTAAATTGCTACTAATCTTTTACATTACATTCTGATTAATTTTTGCTGTTTTTTTAAGTATTACTAACATTATAATTATCTTACTTTTGAAATTAAAATCCATTTTAATTTGATGAGATTTGGTCCGGTGACTATGATTAATTCATGCCTGCCAACTCTGATTAATTAAGACTCATATTGTTTTTGAGACTTTAGAGTTTAAACGACAAACTTTAAATTGGATTTTTTGAATTTCCAGGCTGCTTTTAACCTTTTTTAGTTGAAGGCTTTTTCAATGGAGAGGGTTAGCTATTTTTAGATTGTGTTTCTGATATCTTAATTGTGTTTTTTGCTACTAACTTTACATTATGGCTGCTTGAAAATTGAAATATTTCATCAACCGCAGATTTATAGAGATAAAGCTTTGCTATTGGAGAACTTATGATACTTCCAAACACAATTAGCATCTTTAGCAGACCTCCTATTTATGCTAGAAAATCAGCAAACTTGAGATATTATCTTTACATTAGCATCTCCTTTTACTTTTAAAGCCTAAAAAGCACTCTGCCAAGCACATTTGAATCACTAAAAAAAGGATTAACTGTTTGTTAAACAAAAACAAAACTCTATTTTGTTTCTACTGTTTTAAAGATTAATCCTACATCTGTTTCAATATAGTAATTAGCAAAAAATAATCCAATTTCCTAAGGAAAATATGAAGAAGTAATTGTATATAGACTTATTCCTCTATCTTTAAAAGGTTATTGAAAATTAGATGGCTCTACTGTGTGGTCTGACATATATATTTGTAATTTAGTGAACCTGAGTGTTTCATCTATAACCTCTTAGGGTTTACACACTACTGTACTTTGTGTAGAGTTTTTGCATTTTTCAAAGTATGCATAAATTTAAGAAAACTGTTCTGAGCTAAAATCACCTTCCATATAAATATCTTCTTTTCTACCATCAAAACAGTAATAGTTACTTAATTTTACTTAACTAAAATATTTTTCAACACTGGATATCCCTATGTCTTCTCTAGTACACATCTTAATACTTTTTTCTACTTCTACTAACTTCTTAATACTTTCTCCAGTCCTTGTATCAGTAGAGTTAACAGTTATTTCTTATACTGCTCTAACTTTAAAAATGGTAGGATCTATAAAAGGAATTGAGCTATTATTCGCCAAACCCAATACAATTATCAAATTATCTGGTGTAATGGATATTCTTTTTGGGTCATCTACAGGCCTGTCTGAGCTAATAACTTATGGATTTTCTTTATTAATTAGGTCTCTACCAAAAAACCAAGATCCTACACAAATAAATGTAAAAAATGCCAAGCTTAGTAACCCTCCAAAAACTGTTTTATAAGGGTTTTGGCCCTTGAAGTTAAGCTAAATATTTTAGCCATAAATATCAATATACTTTAAAGATTTTTCAATATTTTCTATCATTTGTTTTTAGCAAGCTTGAAGCTTCTTTAAATAATTATGATGGTTTTAATTTAATATTAATTAATGCTTTTTTCTTAAGTTTTTGTTAATTTTATTTTGAATCAATACAAGTGAATTTATTGTCTTCATTACCTTTTGATTTTATATTAAAGTTGCTTAGACATTACTATTGATTTGTAATTTTTAATTTTTAATATTGAAATATAAAACACTAATCATCTCAATATTACTATCTTACCTCTAATATTATTTCTTTTTCAGTAATCCTTTAATTTGCTACCTAATTTATATTTAAATAAATTCTTGAGTCATAATTTTTTAATTGAAAATTTAGCTTTTAACCTGAAAGAATTAAATCAAAAATCATCTCCTACAGCCAAATTCTGATTTTTTTTAGGATATTTCTCAAATTAGTAATTCCTAAAATTAAAAGGAAAACTTGTGTAATCTTTTTAAAATTAGCTAATACTATCAACCAAGTATCAGTTCAAACAAGCTGATATTTGTTATTGGATTTTTTCAAGAATTCTTTAATTTTATTAAAATTCTTCTAAAAAATACATTTTCATGAAAGAGGAAATGAAAAAAATTGCAATTAATATTTATTACACTTCAAGTATGAATGAATTAATGACTCTATGAAGATATTCAGAAAATTCACAAAAGAGATAATCTAATTAAATCAAATAATAAATTAAATTTCAGAAAAATCAAGTGTAAACTGATATTTGTTAATGGCTTTTTTCAAGAATTCTATCATTTTGTTAAAATTATTCTAAAAAATGCATTTTCATGAAAGAGGAAACAAAAAAATCACAATTAATGGATATAAATTATGAAAAACGATGACTAGAAAATACTTATCAAATTTAGTTTAAAATATTTCAAAGCCTTTACAGTTGTTTACTTATGTTTTTTGTTAATTACACCACTAAATTTCAACCAGCTAATATTTGTTTTCAAGGAAGCAATAAAAGAAATTGTAAAATTAAAAATTTGATTATTCAAAAGAATTAACTAATTAACTCATTAATCCAAAAAATTAATGTTATATTTTTAATGTATTTTTCACTAGAACGGATAAAATATTCATACTTAATTGATTATATTCATAAATTATTTAATAATAGTATAGAACTAAAAGGTTATCAAACTAGCCTTTCAATAGTATGAGTACTCATACTCTGTCGATTCTAAAGAATTAAAGCAAGAACTGACAAAATATTAATACTTAATTGATTATAATCATACATTATTTATTTAATAATATTATAGAACTAAGAAGCTCCAAATTAGCCTTTCAATAGTATTCAAACTCATACTCTGTTGATTCTAAAGAATTAAAGCAGTCCATAATTTCTGCTTCTTTAGGATGCTTATTTTATCTTCTCGCCATGTCTATAATCATAAGCAATTTCTTTATAGGCACCTTCTTATCTTATAATCTTAAAGCTATTTGAGGACTAATTCCGCAAGCACTAAAGACATTTTGAATTTCAGAGTTACTAAGTGGGTTAACTTTTAATATAATGTTAAAGCAACCTCCTACAAGTTAGAGTTTTTTCAAAGAATTAGCTTATGAAGTAGTACCAATAACAAGGAGTTTACAGAATTCTTTATCAGGGATTTTTTTGATGAGAACTAAAAGAGACTAGAGAATTGTATTTGAGAATCTTGGACCTTCATCAATATATTCAATAATACGTTCTATTTCATCTAGAACAATAATAGCTTATTTTGCTCTATAAGCCATTCTGAAAGTGGTTGCCAACAAATTAACTTTTGCATAGTCATTCAAGCCTAAGAAGTCACCGGGTGTTAAAATTTTGACATATGTGATATCACTCTTCAATGCGAATGCAGCTGCAATTGCTGTCTTACCAGTACCGATAGAGCCTTCCAACAAAATAGAGTGAATTAAATTATTTTCTGAAGTTTTAACATATTCAATGCTCTAAGTCATCTGCTTTGAGATTCTTTCATAAGCTTCACCATAGTTAATTAATTTGTTACTTTTATAGATTTAGAATTGTTCATCAACACCAAATAAAGGCTTAACTTCTTGAATAGCTTTTCTGAAATCATCCATACTAACCAAAGGTAAATTCTTAGGATCAATAGGCTTGGAAAAATCCATCAAGTCTTACATTTTGCCAACAGAATAAGAAAGAGCTACTTTTACTAACTATTCAATATCGGCACCTGTATAATTCTTTGTGTCTCTGACAATTTCTTCTAAATTGATATTAGGATCAATAGTGTTATTCTTAAACATTGTTGCAGTGTGTATTTTCAAAATATCGAGTCTACCTTTATCATCTGGCAAACCTATCTCTACGTGATACTCAAATCTACCTGCTCTTAATATGGCGGGATCTATCAATTCTTTCATGTTAGTCATACCTGAATTATTTCATCAAAAAATAGTTTATTTAAAATTAATCTCATAATTTAATATCAAATTCATTCATTTTGAATTTCGTTTATATGTTTGGAATTTTCAATTTGAAAAACTTAAAGAATTTATTAAATTTTCATAAAAAACAACTATTTTTAAAATTATTTTTGATTTGATTTTAAAATTTCTAAACATATGAGTTTAAAACTATTTTTCAATTAATTCAAATATTTTTCTATTATTTTGAATGAAAATGTAAAGTAAAATTAGGTACCTATAACTAATATGTTGTTAAGTGATTCAGGACCATCAATCATTGTTAAGAGTTAATTAACGATTTTGTCTCCAACTTCAGCAGAGGTAGATGAACTAGAACCTCTCTTTCTGCAGATAGCATCCATTTCATCGA
Organism: Tetrahymena elliotti 4EA; assembly: GCA_000231825.2. NCBI lineage: Eukaryota > Ciliophora > Oligohymenophorea > Hymenostomatida > Tetrahymenidae > Tetrahymena > Tetrahymena elliotti. The sequence continues at coordinate 830,416 of JH720320.1, forward strand.
AAATAATAACATGCAAAGGACTAGAATCTCCCTTTTCAATTTCATCCTTTCTTGCATCAGCAAAAAGGTTACGAATATTTTCTTCAGCTTTACCAATAAATTCACTCAAAATACTAGGACCATTGACAATTTTAGGTTTAACTGAATTCAAAACACCAGCTAATTTTTTAGCAATTAAGGTTTTACCACAACCAGGAGGACCATAAAGTAAAAGACCTTTTGCATGCTTGATGCCATATTTTTATAAGACTGCAGGAGGGAATCTTCTTGAAGCAAAGGCTTTTCTAAAAATATCTGCTAATTCCTAATCCAAACCACCAACACCTAAGTCTTCGAACTTGAATTTAGGATCTATTATACTCTGTAGTGTAATAAAATATTTTTTATAAATAAAATAAAGTTTTTTATTTTTAAAATTGAATGATTTTATAATGCAAACTGTGTGAATTTATTTTATTAAAAAGCCAATTATTTTAATAAACTATCTAATCTCAAAATAAATTATTCATTTTTTGGGTTATCGTCTTAAATGGCTTTTTAAAATTCTGAAGTTAATAGAAATAACTGCTTACGACTGTCTTAAAGCCTACTGATTTTAACTTTAAATCAATTGTCTTCACTGTAAATGTAATTGAAGTGTCTCCATTAAGCATACCTTCTGAAAGACGAACTTATTTAGCTTTAACACCTAAATCCATAAAGCTAAAATTAGTACATCTGAAACGAAACAGACGGTCTTTATAAACAAATATGATTGTATGATCTAAAGAGAAAAATTGATTAATATGCCTTTATTTAACTAAATCTGCTAATTCTTCATCATCTATTTCAAAGGTTTAGCTTCTTTATTCAAAAGGAGTGATTTCTAATTCTAAGCTGATTAGTCTGTATTCAGCATCAAGAGGAGGAATATATTAAGTAAGTGCTATTTAAAATAAAATAATAAATATTATTTAAATTGCTAATTATATACTCAAAAGATCTGTGTTTCCTATTTTAAGTACTGCTCTCTATATTTAATTGAGTGCTACAGAGTCGTCTGAAAACTAGTCAGACTAGTCTAAAATAAAAACAAATCCATTGATTTTAACATATACTGGGCCTTAATTTCCTACAGCGCTTTAAAAGTACCTAAAAACCTTAGGAGAAGAGAAAACTTTGCCTGAATAGCCTCTTTCCGTATCAGAAAATTTCCCTACCTTAAGATTGTTAATTTAAGCTAAGGGCTATTATCTATTTGGCTACATTAATTGAATACTTATCTATTTTTTATGTTTAACAAAAGTATATCTTTAATATTAAAGTTTCAATAAAATTTGCTGATCAATAGAGATATGTTATACTACTTAAAGATCAATAATACACTAATCAAAAAACAAATAAATTATTGAATTCATTCATTTAATCAAAAGCATTAAATAAGTATATAATGCAAAAAAACATTTAAAACGTGTTAATATCTCTTTGATTTTATTGTATAATCTAGTAATCATCTATTATAAGTGACATTTATTGATTAATGCTGATTGAAAGAAGGTTAATTTTTTCATCTATTTTAATAATAAACATTCCCATTTAATGCTAACAAAACTATTTATAAAATTTATCTATTTACATAATATACATCCACTTAAATAACTTTTAAAATATAAAATTTCTTTTTTTTATTTTAGTTAAATTATTGATGCAAATTTTATTAAATTACAAATTAAAGTTTTGTTTTTTTCCGATAATATTTGATCTGAATATTTTTTAACCACTTTTATATTGGAAAGTGATTTTATTCAAACCTTTCTTAATATTTGAAGCTTATTAATAGGATTATTGAATATTTATTTCAAAAATAAAATTTTTAAAAAATAAAATCAAAAAATTGATATCGAATGAGTTAATTTAGTTTAAATAATTTATTGATAATTTGAATTTTTTATAAAAGTAAGGTTTCTTTATTCATAATTTTAAAGTTAAAAACTTTTTAAACATTTTTACATTTAAACTAAAAAGAAAGAAAGTTTTTTGATCTTCTCAAATCAAATGGTTGGGCTATTAAGTTTTATTTTTACTAAAAAATTAACATTTTAAAATTAATTTTTCAAATATTTTTTCAAAGTTATTTGACCTGTATTGATAAAAGTAGAATTATTAATACTTATAGATTTTAAAAATCTTGATAAATTAAAATAAGTAAATAAATATTATAAATTAAAATTTTTATTTAATTAATATAATCAAGAAATTCATTTTATTAAAAGAAGTTCTATTTTTAATATATTTTCAAGTTCAAAATTGTTTATTGGTTTAGTAAGGTAGTAAGACATTCCACTGTCAAATGCCTTTTTCTTCTCTACATCTTATACATATGCTGAGCAAGCAGATATCTTTGGAGGAGGCACATTTTTCTTTTTAAAGTATTACAAAATGTTTTTAGTTGTTTCATAGCCATCTTTTATTGGCATATCTATATCCATAAAAATTAATTTATAGCTTAAACAACATTCTGATGACTTTAATCTTTATTTGATTTTATCAATAGCCATAAATCCACTGGTTGCTTTATCACTAATTAAGCCATAAGATTTAAGAGACATTTAGATTGCATACAAATTAAAATCATTATCATCTACTATTAAGATTTTTGTACAGTTACAAGGTGTAATATGATTTAATTACTTAATAATTTTTTTAGCTTCTTGCTATACACTGGTAACCGAATTAGCTTACTTTAGCATATTTTTGGATGATAAATTAGTTGTAATCGTATTTTCTAGTAATTTGCTTGAAAGTGTTTAACTATTTTTATCAAACTAAACTTATTTTTGGTTATTTATTGATTAAACTTTGTTTTACTTTGATTTTTTATTCAGAGTTTTAATTGAAGAGCTGTTTTTGCTATCAAATTAATCTTATGAAAATTTTGTATCATCATTTATGGTATCAAAGCTTTTTCTATGACTTAAGCTTATCTAGGTTTCATCACCTAGCAAAAAGATATCTTTAAAATATTTTTTAGCAGTATTTTTAGGCTAATCACTTGCAAACATAAATGCTAAATCAGTTTGTTGATCTTCTAATATCATACATGATTCAACTGCTTATAATTTTTATTCGCTCTTATAGAGGTAAGGACAGGAGTATTACTCTTAATTATATAATTATTCTTGATATTAATTTGGCTAATTGCTAGTGTGCTGAACTTGATCAATGCAGTCAAAAAATGAGCTTCTTATTTTAGTATATTTTGTTGATGAATTTTGTTTTGTTTTTGATTTTATTTCTTGATTTGATTTTATACTATGACCTATTGAGAAGCTTCTATTTGGAATTTGCTTAAGATTATCATTCTTCGGTCTATATGTAATGAGAAATGAGTTTGTCTTATGTGATAAAGTTTATATGTCTAAGTTATCAATTTAAGAATGGCTTGGGTTATCTATATCAGATTTGTTATTGTTTAACTCAGAAGGTAGTTTTGTCTTTTGCTTTTTTGTCTTTAAATACGTTGATTACACATCAAGTCTGTTGAGAGTTTCCCATCTAACTAGCTTCATATTAAATACATCTTTTAGCTTATACTAACAACCTTTTTTATTTTTAGCTCTATTTATCACATAAAAAGTAAAAGTTGATCCTTCTTTAACTCGGGATTAAATTTGTATAGAGCGATTACCACCTAACCCTAAAGCTAGATTATTAGCTATACTCATTCCAAATCCTGCTCCTATAGTATTTAAAAATTTACCTGTTGATTTATTTCCAAAAGCTTAAAGAACTTTCTCTAAATTATCTTCAGGAATTCCACATCCAGTATCACTTACTTCTATCCTTATTAGATCAAAATTTTCAATGACTGTGTTAACTCTAATAGTACCAGAATCTGTAAATTTTAAAGAGTTACTCAATAAATTTAGTAAAACTTATTTTAAACGACTTTAGTCAGAGTAAATGATTTCAGGTATATTGATATCAAACTCCACTTCAATAGTTAATCCTTTTTGGTTAGCTTAAAAGTAAATAAGATCAATGCATTCAGTGATGGTATCTACAATGGAGAAAGGTTAAAATTAAATCTCCAGTTAACCCTAATTAATTTAACCATAATCTAGTATATCATTAATAATATTTAAAAGCAAAAGATTTGAGTTTAAAGCAGGTTTTATGATCATTTCTTTTATTTCTCCATCATAGCTTTAATTTAAATGATCTTAGTCTTTTGTAAGGAGAGATTAAAGTAGTTAAATACTGCAATTTAGAGGAGTTCTTAGCTCATGAGATACTGAAGCAAGCATACGATTTTTATATTAATTTATTTCATGGTCTTCAATAGTTTTAGATAGCTCATAATCTTCTAAAACTTCTATCATGACGATCCCATCTGTAAAGAATTCATTTGCATCAAAACCTTTTTTAGAAGCATAAAAACCAATTCTTATTTTTTTAAAGTTTTTTTAATCCCATTTTTGCTTGAAGCTTAAGACTAAGTTGTTATTTTCTATCAGGTAAATAATATTTTATGATTATTCTTATTGAGCTTCAATTATTTAATTTTGTTAGAGTTAATTTGTTTTCTTCCTTTCATTTAAATCATCACTACTCCAGCAGTTTTGCTTATCCTATTTCTCTTAACACTCAAACAGATACTCAATTATATCTTGCAAAGTAAGCTAATCTCTTTGAAATAATTATAAAATGTTAGGTGGTATCAATAATTGATGCAAGTTTTTTAGGGCTGTTTTCAAATTATTTTTTTATTTTTTTTCAGAGCTACTCTTTGTAGGCTGCTAATCACAACAAAAAAATGTGATTTCGTTTTATTTATTTGAGCACTACAAATCATACTTCTTTTTAAGATATTTGTTTAAACATTTATCTTATTTTGAGAATCTTTTCCTATCTTCCTTTTGATGTATGAGTTTTTCTGACTAAGAAAATTGCTTTTTTTAAGATTTATTTTCAAGATAAGATAATTATTATAAAGTTAATTTATTTCTAGTTTCATTAGCACATTTTTTACTGTTGTGATTAGTAGCAAATCTAGATTGTATTTCTGTAATATTATTTAAAGTTTCTATTTAATTTAGCTTCTTTTCTACAATAGAATTATAGCTTTCTAACACTTAATGCTACTAATGAATAGAATTTCTATTACGCGAACTATTTGTATTTATGCTTGTTTTAAAACTATTTAGCGTTTACTTTTGTAGAAACTACTCTTATTAATTTTTATTTAAATGAGCTTTACTCCAGGTATCTGAGACTTAACAGCAATCCTCTTGAATAACCGATTGATTTTTTTATATAATTTCAATGTCAAGTAAATTTTATAACATGATTACCTAATTGGATGTACTCATTTGTTATTTTAAATACTTATTTGTGTATACTAATTCAAATTTAGAATCTATCAGAGCAATGCCTGTTCTAATTTGAGATAATATTACCTACGCAAACTAATTTTCTACTTAATTTTGATAAAATTGTTACTTACTTTTTACTAGCTCTTTTGAGTTATTCATGCTATTACTCTGCTTCTTACGCAAGTTGAAGTTTAAGGAATTTTCTATATCAAAAATGTGAGAGTTATTAACTAAAACTTAAGAAATATTATTATTTTAAGGTGGGCCTTGTTGCAATTTATCTTAATCTAAGTTTACAACTTGATCAAATGATTTAAGTTGACTGTTTTCCTCATCCTTTTTTTATCTATAAACTTCTTATTGTTAAGAGAATAGCCCATTTCTGATAACAATAGAAGATAGTGCAAGAGAAGAGATTAAACTGTATAGTGATTCTACTAAAAAATTAGATAGAATAAGAACTCTCACTATTATATAAAAGGCTATAAAAAAATAAAGTAAAACTATATAGTGTAATTCTTTGATTTCCTTATTATAAAGCATTAAAAGTATTTAAAAAACACAAAAAAAGCAATAATTATTTCGATGCTATGCAACTTAAAAGCTGTATTCAAGATAAAAAATAAGTTAGCATAATTTTATACTCTCTTTTAACATTTTTTTATTAGTTTTTTCTTTAAAAAAATAGGAGAAGATAATCATAATCACTAATCCTGTTAAAAGAATTAAATCTTTTACTATGTCTACTTATTTTTATTCTACTATTGCCAAAACAGCATAGATTATCTCATAAACTCCACTTAGAAGGCATATTACAAAATAATAATGAGTTTAAAAAATTTCTTTTAGTTTTTTAAGTATACATGTTGTGAATTTAGTCACAAAACCTAATAAGCTATTTTTATTATTCTACATAACTTATGTTTAATTAGATCTTAGTTTTCTTCTATCAGTTTGTTGCAAATAAATAAATTAATAATAATATATTACAATTTTTTTATGAATTTCATGTTAAAGCTTAGATTATTGAAAAGCAAGCAATCAAGCAATCATAAAATTAATTAAAAGAAAAATTATCCTTGTTCTCATGTTAATTAAAATTTATATTAAAATTTTTTTTAAGATTTATTTGTGTTACTGTATTAATAAACTCTAAAAGTTACTCATTTCCTAAACTTTTTACAAATAGATATGAATTTCAAAATGGCTAAAAAATAATTCTTATTTTACTTATATAATTTTAAAAAGCTAATCCTTAGTTATTATAAGAATATTATTATTTCCAAACATTAATTTAGATCTGAATGATGTCTATCAAATCTGATTGGCTGAGAAAAATTATATTTAAATGTTATTTAATATTTTTTTCTTAATATTAAATTTCTTGTAATATCAGATGAGTAGAACAGAAAAAGTATGGTTTGTCTTAAAGATTGGTCATAAGCAAAAAAATAAAATATTACTTTAAATACAACTAAGGTTATTTTAAAAATTATTTCATTGAAATAAATTAATTTATTTTAGCAAATTTGAATGAAAAAATAAAACTAAAGTTGTAGATTTTTAGCAGTAAATGCAGATTGGGTATTTTTGAAAAAAGAAAGATTGAATACAAATTAACTTATTAACACAAATTGTATAAATACTTTTTCTTAGTAACTTTGAGTACCTTGAATATTTGTTTGCTTGATGAAGATATGATAATATTTACCACTCCTCTAACTCATTCCACTTTAATTAATAACTAAAGAAAGTGACATCTTGGCAAGAAGTATTTTCTTAAATAATTTTTTTTTTCCAGCATAATTATTTTAATTCTTTTGTTCATATTAATTGATATAAATATTCTAAATAAACTAATTTTTTATAGTTGAGTAAGGAAATTTTATCTTTATTTCATTCCAAGGAAAAGTCAAATTAGTTTTTGATAAAAGATAAACATTTTAAACTAATAATTAAATAATTAAAGATATTCTAAAAATATAATTAAAATTTTTAAGTTTAATATGTGAATTTAAAAAAATAAATGCTATTCAATTAAATTAAGAATTTAATTATTTTTTTGCTTAGCTTACTTTTGGATAAATTTCCTTTCTCACTTTAATGTATTATAATTATTAGTAAAATTAGATCTTATTCTTTATTAAAAAAATTTTGGTGATTTATTGTTTTGAGATATTTTAGCTGTAAAATAAAAATTTACTCTTTATTTATAAACCGATGAGTTTTAAAAGTTACTCCCTTAGTCTTATATTTTAGGAAGAAAAAATAGTTCTGATTGTTTTTAAAAAATTAGATTCAAATAAGGGAGAAAATAATTAGGCCTTTAATCTTATTTACCTATGATATTCAAAAATGAAATAAATAATTGAATTGATTCATTGATCAAAAGCTCAAAAAAAAAAAATCAATTTCTAATTTTCTTGAAAAGTACAAAAATATTTTAGTCATTTACAATTTTATAAAAATGAAAAATGTGTGATAGAGTTTTAAAAAATTTTTAAAAATCTATAAAATAAAGATTCATTAATAGTTCTAATTCTTTTTCTATTTCACAAATTTAAATAATTATTCAAAAGGTTAAAATAGATTAAAAATTAAATGTTTGTAATCTTCTTGGTTGCAATGAATTGCATAAAAGAAATTAATTTTGATTGCCTTGATTAACTTAACTTTGAAAGAGTGAATTTAATTATTGGGTTATTAGTATATTTAGATAAATCCTAAATGTGAAGAAAAAGCAACAAGATACTAGAAGGTACAAATTAATTATGGGAAAAAAGCATTTCGTTATCCTTATATTACATTTAAGAAAAAATAGCTCTTAAATGCACTAAAAATGACCAGCCAATAATTAATAAGAAAATAAGTGGTAATGTTGCTGTTTATATTTATATTTTTACATTACTGATAGAAGGATTTAAGAGTTTTAGTGGAATGTTAAGAGATAATAAATTTAGATGGAAAGTTAGTAGAGTAAAAAGTATATTTGTGAAATAAGAAGCACTATTGCATCAGAAAATTAGTGGTAAAATAAACATGTTTATGAAAATCATCAATTTAGTATGTAAGACCAGATTATATTGGATTTGTTTTATGTAAGGAAATAATGAATCCAGAGTTCAAATGTTTTATTGATTATGGTTTAACTATAACAAGTATTTGTGCAAATCTAAATTATAAAAGAAGAAATTAACACCCAATAGATAATATTTATAATTAAAAAATAAACTAAAATAAAAAAGGAAAAACAAATCAAAAAACAAATCTTCAGAAATACTTTCTTTCTAACATCTCTTTACTAACTAACTAACAATAAAACAATCAAATACTAGCTCAAAAGAACACAGAAATTAAGAACTTAACAAATCTTTCATTTTTTCTTTCTCAAAATCATAATCCACAACCACACTCTATTTTACTAAAAACCTACTAACTAACTAACTAACTAACAAACAAACTAAATACTAAAATGTCTGTCCATCTTATTGAAATCGTTCCCTAACGCCTTTATTGGTATTCAGCTACTAACCCACCAGAGTATGAGCCTAGTACCTACTATTTCTCAACAGATAATGTAGAAAATAAATTTAATTTCTATTGTTAAAATTTTATTATAAAATTTCTTAGAGTATTCATTTCAAAGTTTAACTCATTTTTATCTTTGTAAATTTAGGATTTGGTCTATGAAAGAGTTAGTGAATATGGTCCTCTTAACCTCTCTTAAATTTACTCCTTCTGTTCCTAACTTGATGAAATCTTTACAGATCCCAAATATCAAACCACAACTTTGATCCATTATACTTCTTTGAATTAAGTTAAATAGACTAATTCAGTTCTTCTTATCTGCGCCTATTAAGTTTTATGCCTGAGATAGAGCCCAGAAAAAGTTTTATAATTATTTGATAAGATTATCCCTGGACTCAAACCTTACCATGATTCTCTAAATTATCCATACTAGTGCACAGTAATTAAAAATAATTAATTTATTTTGATTCTCCCCAAAATTCATTTTTTATGTATACATAAATTTTAAGAATATTTTTTATTTAAGAATTTTATCTATTTCTTAAATGAATATAAATGTAATTAATTAAAATCAGCTCCTCGATTGCATGAAGTCTCTCTAAAAGGCTTAATAGCTTGGATGGTTTGATTTGAAGACTTTCGATCTTGAAAGATATTATGAACTTATGAAATATGATATTTCTGAAATAGTCCCTAAAAAATTCTTCGCATTCAGAGGCCCAAGGGATGAAGCAGATGTAATAATTTATTTATTCTTTTTATTTTAAATATTTAAAAAATGGCTCTTTGATGCTAATTTTTTTTAACGAGTAAAAACGATAAGAATAGTCTATAAAATTTGGTGACCAAAAATTAAAAAAATACAAAATAGATGATCAAAAATGAATATTTAATTTAAAATTCAATTTTTTTTCATTCAAAGAAACAAATTAAATCATATCAAGTATTGCCTTCAATAAATTATGGTTTGACTTATCTTTTGATTTCAAAAGTAAGTCTTGGGTACTTGAACGATACAAATTAAATTCTACTAGATTAGATAATAAATTAACAAATTGTGATGATTATCATCAGATTAATTTTAGTCAAATTTGCATAATTATTTGTGACAAATAATTTACAAAATTAAATTTTTGCTTTATCAACCACAATCTTGAAAAGATTTGTATTTGGTCTTTACATAATCAATAGATCGATTTTTACAATTTTATAAATTTCTTTAGTTTAATTAGAAATTTTCCACTCCAACCAATATCTCTCATCATAGTTTAAATATTCTTTAATGATTTTTGCTAATTTACTTTTATTTTTTTAAATTTTGAGAGGATTTAATTGAAAAAGAATAAAAGCACAGAAATAAGATTGAATATATCTTTGATATTTTTTTTTTTGATTTATATGATTGGATGGTATGTTTGATTATCAATACTTTTATTGATTGGTTAAATTTCAAATATTATTTAAATATACCTATTTATATTCTGATTATAGATGAGTGATAGATTAATTAATTAATAAGTGATGCTAAGAAAAATTATTCAATCATCACAATCTAGGTAGAATTTAATATAAAAATGCTTTGAATACATATTTAATTTACCTCATTAAGTTTACATCCAAAAGCCCATTTTTTTAAATACATTTTTTTGCTTTTACATTACCCAGAGTATTAATAAATATTTTAAATTAATAGGATTTAACTCTTCCCCCTCCTGCTTATATTGAGCCATTTAAAAAAGAAGAAGTGTAGCTTGTTGTTAGACTGAACAACTCTGACTCCTATAACCCTTAGCCATTTATTGATAATAAAATAAATCATGTAGATTTATTTTTTGAAGATGGTTCTATACCTCCTAGAAATATTGCCAACTAATTTTTCACATTATCCGAAAAATCTTTTGAGGAAAGAAACAACAGTCCTATAGCTATTCATTGCAGAGCTGGTCTAGGCAGAACTGGTACTTTAATAGCTTTGTATTGTATTAAGCACTACAAATTCACTGCTGAAGAAATCATTGCATATATCCGTATGGCTCGTCCTGGATCAATTCACGGTCCTTAAATGATGTATTTACAAAGTTATGATAGATCCCTTTAAATGTAGCGCTCTTATTCTAATAATATTCGCATTTCTAAAGTAATTTCCTACCAAAATGCTAAAAAAATTGTTGAAAAAAGACTATCTATGGTAATTAATTACGTTTCATTGAATTTTAAACAAAATATTTGGCTCTATAATAAACTTTTTTCAAGTAATACTGATTTTAGAAATTCTTTCCAAAAAAATAAACAAAAAATATCTAAATAGCATAAGAAAAGAAAAAATTAGCTCGTTACTTACTATTCTTTAAATTTTAAAATTACATTCAAAATTAAAATAGAAAACAAAAGCATAAATGATAATTATCAGATTGCAAAAAAAATAAATGAGATTGAATATGATAAAAGATTTGATTGAGTAAAATAAAAGAGAAACTCAAATAAACTAAGAAGCGGGCTGGCGGGCAAATAAATATGAACAAATTAAAATTGGAAAATAATTAATTCACATTTCTAAATTTAAAAATTTTTTAAAATGTAAATTAATAGAATAAAAATAAACAATTTATATAGAAAAATTTTGAATCCATTACTTTCTTATTTTCATAAATTTTAATGAAATGATTAATGTAAATTTGGCTTGATAAATCCTAATTAATTACCAATTCAAACATTAATTTTCTGTCAAATACTTTACACTTATTTTGTTGTTGTTTTTGACAATACCATCTCACTACTCATGAGAATAATAGCAAATATTTTAAATTTGCAAACATTTAAAAGTATTTTTTTAGCTTGAGTAAAACATTTATATGGGCCAATATTCCATAATTTATATCTTACTTTAAATTAATCCTTACCTTACCTTACTATACTTAAATAGGATTAAGAAGGTTTTAAGAATATTCCTTTAATCACAAATCTCTCAATGAGTAATACCTTTAAAACACCTTTGAGAGGATCCTAAGTTATTGCTAAAACTACTGCAGGAACCCCAGTATCTCGTGGGTCTAATAGTTCTTTATCTCCCTCTAAAACACCTGTAAGTAATCTAAGTACCGAAAACTTTAGAAAAGCTGTACAAATTTCTTAAAAGCAAAACGAAATTAATTAAGCTGCAGGTGTGTAAACAACTCCAACCTAAAATATTTATTCTTCCATATATTCATAATTCTAAAACACTACCAGCGCTAAAAATTTATTACAATCAAGAAATCTCCTTAGATCGAATTCAATTTCTAAAAAGACTCTTTCTCCTAAAAAAGTAATTAAATTACTAAATCCAACCAAATCAAATATTTACCATTTCTTTTTTATCAATTAGAAAGTTACTTTCTTGAATAACTTCTCTGCCGCCATTAAAAGATTTGAGCCTACTCCAATTAAGGTTTGAAAAAACTAATTAAAAACCCTAAGTTGTTTCAAATAAAATGTGATCAATCATCAATGTTTATCTAATGAATCTGAACTACACCCAAAATAAATATTTAAAACATAAATTAAATAATCGCCATGACTGCCACAGTCATATCATCTTTTCTCATCTTTATTTATCTCTTTTTCAAATCAATAAATTGTCTTATTAACTAATACAAATAATTTATCACTAATATTTAATAATCACCATTTGTTCGTACTCTTACTAATTTATATAAATACATATATACTTTTTGTCTCAACATATAAAGCCTTGAAAAAATTTTATTCCATTTTCTTTCATATTAGACTTACTCAAAAATATCTTAAATGATTTTCAATTTTGGCAACTCAAATCTCCACAAAATAAAAAGAAATAAAGAAAAAATTTATTTAAATTTAGTTTACAGAGTATTTTTTCAAAATATATTTCAAAACAGATCAAAAATATGTAAGTAAATTTCATTTTCAAACATTGAATGACTTATTTTGATTAAATTAAAGATCTTAAATAAATTCATCTGCAATTTTCTAAAAGTTGAAGGAAAATTATCCAAGAAAAATATTCTTGACTCACTTTAATCCAATCAAACTATTAAATGATAGATAGTGCTTTTTTATATCTTTTCAACTTTTAAATGTGTTTAATAGTAACGTTAACTTTAAAAATATCTTAAATTTATCAGGAAGCAAATTTTTTATGTTTTGCATCAAAAGGTTTTGGATTATTTTTAAGAAATGTTTGGCTTTATCTTTTACTTTAAGATTTTATTTTAAAATGAATATTTGATGGCTTGTTTGTGTATCTACTGTAAATTATTAGTACAATAATACTTAACAACTTTTTTTATTACTTTAAAAATAACACATTTTTTTGACTTTATGATTGCTTATTGCTTATTTAAGTGAAAAAAAATAAAAGAGTAATCCTAATATCTATCTTACTATATCAATTTTGACAGATGAATAATTTTATTGGTTATTAAGTAAGTAAAAAAGATATTTTTAAGATAAGTAAATACAAAGTTAATAAAGATTAAGATAAATTAATAGTGCTTAATCTTATTTTATAAGATATTAGACCACAATTAATTATTATATTACAGATTTGTGAATGATTGGAGGCGATTTATTTATCAAATTCAAATATTAACTTACAAGATTGCGAATAATTTACATAAGAAATTTACTAATTTTTATAAATATTAAAACATAAATGAAGCTGATTTTTATTAAATTAAAAATTGAAATATCTAATATTAAATTGTTTCTTAATTGATTGAATTTATTGTTCAATTGTTCAAGGAATCAAAACATGAGTCACAAACTCCATATTCGTTTGTAGCTGGATTTTCACCACAATCTATACAGATTATGGGAGCGTTTTCAGATATGGACCTATAAATTATTACAGACTAGCTGCTATTTATTTCCTTTTTAGAAGGAATTTCTTCCAAGGAATCATTTGGTTTTTATTTTTTTTTTTAGGTATTACCTAAATCCATTTCTTCATAATCCAAATTGTTACTAAATTAAACTTTTCTCTTTTTGTTTAGATCATCTTAATCTTATTAGACAATATTTTATTATTGCTATTGTTGCTATTACTACTAAATTTTTTGTTCTTAAGCAGGCGGCTTTTCATTTTTCTGCTTTTATTCTACTTTCTTTGCAGTTTTTTCATTTTATTTTTACTGTAATTTTTTGTATTCATCAACACTCCATATAGGATATAAGCCTAATTTCTTTTCAGTGATGATTTCAAGCTTATCTAGATCTAATTCATAAAATAAAAGTTTAATGGTATTAAAAAATGAATTTAAGTTACCTTCTGTGAACTATTTCAATTTTTAATTAATATATTTTGAAATTGAAGTTAATTTCTTAGATAAATTGTCTTAATATTAATAAAAGCTCTTTTTTAAAATAATTTTATTTTAATTCAAATTCTCTGTGCTATCTTCTACTTCCTCTTTCTTTAGTGATTGAAGCTAGGCATTAAAATCCTCTATAATTCTTACATAGTCTTCTATCAAATCATTAAAAAATTTAAGCTTTTAAGTATCTGTAATAGAATATCCCTTTGCATAAAAAAATGGTAGATACTTTCTTCCTCCTAATTAGTTAAAAAAAAGAGATTTATCATTTATTATTCTATTCTCAAAAATAAATTATTATTTGCATTAAGATTTATTATTTCTCTTTTTTATAAAGACTTTTACTTAAAACTTGTTGGCAAAATTTGATAATCAACTCAAGGTTTATTGTCTTTTACTATTGCTTAGCTAGTCTCTCATTTAATCCATTAAAGTATTCAATTATTTAATCAATTTCTTTTTAGACCACCTAAATATTACTTAGATGATGAGAGTATTATCCTTAGTGGAACTTAAAATGACTAAGTTCAATTTTTTCCCTTTATAACTAGTTTAACTTTTCCTGATCAAACTTGCTACAGTTATAGTAATCATTGTGTCCCTTCCAATCTCCTAAGCATATCCAACAAAAATGGTGTTGACATTATTTGCAAGTCATATGCATACAACTATTAATTATTAGAAAAAATAAAAATAAAAAAAGCGTTTACTAAAATAAAATTCATTATTTTTTGTAGAAAAATCAATTATTTAAAATTACCCTTAGTTTTTTTCAATTAATATCTTGCATTTTGGACAAGGCTTAGTATTCATAATAAACCATTCATCATTAAGATCAGAAGATGTGCCATAACTCTCCATCTTTGACAGCCATTTCCTAAAATCACCACAGTTACATGGATAGTGACCAATTTCTTTGCACTTAAAAATAAAAATATATGTTATTACTGAACTTAAAGTTTAGAATTACTTGGTTGCAGTATTCATATTTGCATAAACATGTGATATTTTACTACTATAATTTAATCATTTAATCTTTGGTACTTATTTAAACATAAGGGCAATTTGGCTGAGGACAAGAAACTATCTTTTTTTTTTAAGAGATCAAATAAAATATTTATTTAAAACTTAAGAGGTGGGTAATAAAAAAGTTGAAATTTGGAGCAAAATCAATTCTAAAACACTAAAAGAATACAAATTTAGTTATTGCTCTACCTTCTCTGATTATCCAAGGGCATCTTTTATGATAAATTTTTGGTATAATTTAAATTTCTCTTCTGGTAAAAACTCTTTGAAATCTTCAATTCCAATTCTTTCGAAGCAGCCATCTAATGCACATGTTTTAAATATGCAAAATTAACCCTCTTTAAATACTTCTGAAATATATTAGGAAAAACAATCTCTGCAGAAGTAATGCTTACACTCTAGACTATACCTATTATTTTCATCTAAACTATCAAAACAAAGCAAGCACATCTAAAATTATTTTAATAAATATTTATTGAACCATTATCATTTATCTAATATAATTTAATAGATTAAATAAAAATTGCAAAAATGGCATGGATTTTTGATCTAATCTTTTACATTCTAGTTTGCTTAGTCTTAAATATTCTTTGGAGGGTTAAGATATACTAAATCAAGAAGCTTATGGTCTGTAATAATTTATAATTTGCTTTCATCATAGCTATTTCTACTTAAAAATAGAAGTGCTCTTCCTGAAGATATGCTATATTCTTTCTAAGTATTTTAAATCAACTCTTCAAAATATTTTTCAATGTCATCATAAGACTTATGGTTCACAGCTATATTTTACTAACCTTATTCTTGTATTTTATAAAGCATATTTAATGATTAAGTTTCTCTCAACCTCAATTAATGGATTGAATAAAAAAATTAAAAAAAATTAATAACGAATGAAATATATGAATTATTCTTATTTACAATAAAAGCTTAAGCCTACTTCAAAATCTTCCTCTTCCTCAAAATCTGAATCCTAACTTAAAGTAGCCATTTAATTTTCTATCTTATTTTGTTGATAACTAGCTTCAAATTTTTAATTTTATATACTCATTTTACTAGATATACCTACTGTTAACTTTTTTATTACTACAATTTTTTGATTAAATTTTGTAAAATAAGTATTAATAGCAAATTAGAGCATTTATTTAAAATTGTTAAATTAATCTAAAGCGCAATAAACCATCTAATTACAACTATTAATTTCTATCAAAACTAGATACAATAAATATTATCTATTGTTTTATCAGATTTTATTCATGTTTATATCCTAATTAAATGCAAAAATCTTAAAAAACCCGCAAAAAATAATAGTCTAAGAATAATAATAAATCAAATGATCAAAATAGTTCACTTTCTTCAAAAATTATTTGAGAATCTGTTTTTTTCCCCTTAAAATTATTATTTTACTCATTCAATGAAATTATTTTAATTTAAGTAAATCTTTTTCACTATGAAATTAAATTATAAATTTTTTAATTGAAAACTTATTTATTTTCAGAAGAATTCTAAGTAGATTACAAAAATTAGTTTTCCTTTATTTTGAATTCAAAATAACTATTTATCTAGAATAAATTTTATCAAAAAATTATTTTTTTTTAAATAAAAAGAAGAAAATTGTAGATTTAAATATTATTATCTATCAAATATCATAAAAAAATTTTTTAAATAATTGATTTAATTGAGTTGATTAGGAAAATCATAGCAAAATTTAATATATTTTCCAACTTTGAAATTTAATCTCATAAATTATTCTAAGTCGAAATAAATTTAACTAAATTTATTTATTTATTTTTTAAATAATTTAGGTTATTTAAACCAAATAAAATTAATCTAGGAAAAAAATTATTTTTTTTTTCAATCTATTTTTTTTTTAAATTAAATTTTTTAAATGATACTTCACCATTTATCACCATTAAAAATTAATAATAAATTTGAAATATCAATTATTACATCTACATATTAATAATGCAAAATATTTATAAACTCTCAAAATATATTGACGAGTAGCGAAATGTAAATAAAAATTAATTTATTGGAAGTATTTGTCAAAGAATAATTTAAAAGTTTAATTTTAACAACAATATTTTTGTAAGTTTTAAAGTTTGGCAATAACAAAAAATAAATTCAATTTTTAATGTGTCTCTAAGATGCTAGAAATTCAGTGATTATATCTATATAATATCAATTAAAATTTAAGGTTGATACTGAACAATATACAAAATAAATATTTATTAAAATAAATGAAAGTAAAGATTATAAAATTGAATGGATAACATATGAAGATATCAGATAAATAGAACCACTACATTTTTACATGGATATTTTGCTATCAAATTTCTATCTAAATTAAGAATAAATTATTATATCATTTTTTTTGAGGAGTAATTTTGAGTCTAATATTTATCATAATAAGTAAATAAACAAAATTATTATTCAGCAAATAAATTTTAAAGTTTTCAAAATATAAGCAGGTCCTCATTTCTAGCCATATTTACAAATTTTATATTTAAAAATCAATAAAATATTCTAAACTTTTCCATCTGACTAATGAATAACTCTCATGGATATTCTAAAGCATATGTTAATGTATTAAGAAGAATGAACCGTCCTTAAAGCTCAGATTAAGCTTCTAGGAGTGCTTCAATCCCAAATTAGCAATATGATGATGAACCTGCTAAACCTAAGTAATCTGCTTAAGAAAATACTTTTAAAAACTTTATCGATTCTCAAGAACATGAGCTTATGTCTACAGGATATAACATGAATGGTTCTAGGGTATATTTAGCAAGTTCTCATAACTATAAACAAGATTATGACAAGCATAAGTCTTTCAACATAAGGTAAATTGATTATTTTACATATCAAAGAGAGGAGAAAAACATAAATCTAAAATGTAGAATATCTTTATTCTTTTTTATAAACTTTGATTTTTCTGAGCACAATTTAAATTTAAAATAGAAATTAGCGAGAGCGATGATACATTTTAATTATTTTCAGTATATGATTTAAAATTTCAACTTTATTACTTGAGGGTAAATATAAAGGAGATATCAATAGAATAAAAACACAATCAATAAATCAGTGCTTTCTAATGTTTTTTAAATAGAATAAAATCTTATCTTTTTCAAATGTTTATTGAAGGCACATAAAATTCTCAATATGTGCCAAACTAATTACAAAACAAGATCTACAACTAAAAACTGAAAAGAAAAAGATAAATAATTTTGTAGGTTCTTAAAATTTATTTTATTGAAAGCATGAAAAAAATTAAAACTATTTTTGTTTTTATCATTTATTTCACTCATATTAAAAAAAATATTTTCTAACAAATAGTAAGAGACCTTCAAGTGTAAGTAAAATAAGTTCCAATCGTTGCAATACAGATGTGATAGACCCACTTGAAGCAAATAAAGGATTTTATTGTGTTAATTACAGAAGCAGAACAAGATACACTAACATTGGAAGCTCAAGAAAAAGAGCACTTAGTAGTGTTTGCGTAGGATAAGAAGGAAATAATTAATAAAATAAAAGCTAAGATAGAATGAATCAAACTAATACTAGCTTTTCTCCCATGAAATAGAGTGCATTTTATTCAACTATGAAGCACCCTATGAGTAAGTCTATGATTGAAAGTAAGCTTCTAAGTGAACTTAAAATAAATGGTTCCAGAATTTTCAAATAATAAGTTGGTTAATATAGAAGAAGGCCACTTTAATAAGGAGAAAGAGAACCTGTTTGGGATCTAACCGATGAAGAAATGAACTAAAAGCTTAAAGAAATGAGTAAGCCAAAGTAAATTCTTATGAGAGAAATTCCAATATGCCTCATAGGAGGAAATAAAATTATGGACCTTTAAGATCCTAAATCAAAAGAATTTATACAAAGATTGAGTGAGCCTAAAAAATACATTCCTTGGCCCTCATCTCAAAAGACTGATAAAATATTTAAATGCAATGATACTGAATAACTTGAATATTTAAACAAAATCAGTTTACCCCGTAGAATGGCTGATTTTGGACATAAAAAGAATTTCAGATATAACTTCTGTAATTGTACAAATGGAGATGACTATGCTGATGAAGGCAGAAATATGTAAGGAACGCAATCAAAAAATGGATATTTTAAATTACAATCTTTCTTCTACCAAAATTCAAAAGCTTAAGATGATGGATTATTCTATCCCAAAACCCTTAATTGATATTAATTTTAATGTACCCCTTTTATTATTATTATTATTACTATTATTTCAATATGTTTGTTTACTTTTATAAAAATAAATAATTTCATAATTCCTATTACAATTGAAAAAAGAGCTAAATAATTTAAATAATCCATCAAAATATTTATTGAATAAATGATAAAGTTTAATAAATAAATAAATAAATGAAGTAATAAGTACATGTAAATTATTTATATTAACTTATATAATTCACATCCAATAATTGCATAAAGTAAAAATCTTGAAATTCTTCAATATCTTGAATCCAAATATCAAGCAGAGCTTAATAATTAATTCAAAAAAATTAAAACTGAAAAATAATGGAATGAAAGGAGGTTGAAGATTTTAATGAATATATTTTTATAATTATTGAATTATTGGAAATTACATAAGAATAATTGAATAACTAATATGAGCAAAATAAATCATTTTTTTCTTTACAAAGTTATGATGTATTTTATAGTGACTAATTAATATAATTAATATTAATAAGTTAAATTATTTTTAATACTTTAAAATAGAGTTATTTCTTTCTTTTATCAAAATTTTTTATTTTGTTTAATACCTTACTCAAAAATAACCTGGATTTTGTTCTCCTTCATAATCACTAAAGTTAGAAGGATCAACTATGGATAATCCATTAATGGGCTTTTTATTTATTTTGGAATTAGCTGAGCTAGATTACTAATTGTTTGAAGCTATTCTGCTTTAGAAGGGTACAAGTTTTTAATTGTAAATATCTTCTAGCTATTTAATTTTAGGGTCATTGTCTAATGTTTTTAAATTACGAGAATTAACCTTTCCTTTATTTTTTGAAGTAGATCTTCCTTTTGAAGATTCTGTTTAGAAATCTTTAGTGTTAATATGGTTTGCATTCATAGTTGTATGAGGAACTGAATAATCATAATTATCTAAATAATCCTATTTCTGTTGATCAGATTAAGTCATTTTTTTAGTTGAAAAAAATGGTTAGATTGGATTTCTGCCATTCTTTTACTATTCCTACTCAAGGATTTTTGATATTTTGATTCCTTCTTCAAAATCCGAGTGAGTTTTGATAATGTTATTCCCATTATTTGCAAATGTATTACTTGTAGGTGTTATTGAATAATTATACGCATTCTTTAAGGGTGACTGTGTCTGTCCATTTCTCGAAGGTGAAACATTTGAACCATAAGTATAGTTTTATGGTGTAATACTAAGCTACTTTTTGCCACTTTTGTTGCGGTTGAGTGAATTATTACCTGATTAACGTAAAGTTGATGATTGTTGCCTAGAAGGAGAATCTGCTGGTGTAAAAAATTAATTATAAATAGGAACTTTTGAAGTTGAGTTAAACTATATTTGAGAAGAGGATGTAGAATATCCAGGATCAAGAGGTGATGGTGCTCCATAATTTAATGGAGAAGCATTACTTATAGGTAAAGTCTTCATACCAGTGGAAGCCAATAAATTATTGTGGTAAGGTTTATTATTTTACATGTTTATTAAATCTTTACTTTCGAATCTCATATTCATGTAGTTATAGTTACTTGGAGTATCCTAAATGACATTTTCACCTTCACTATCATCATCATCGTTTAACCCACTTGCATCATCTAATATTTTCTTGTTTTTTGTTGTCTTTTTATTTGGATTATTTTCTCCTTCATAATTGAGCTTTGTGTCTACCAAAAGAGGATCATTTGGTTTATTGCTACTATTGTTGCTATAAATGTCTTTGCTATCATTGGTTTGCAGATTTTTAATACCATTAAATTGCCTTCCTGCTTCTGAAGGATTATAGGCACTCTCAATTTCATCCTCTAATCCAATAAGTCCTTAATTATTTTATGCATTTTTAGAGTTTTTACCTTTTACTCCATTCTTTTTAGGTGAAGCACTAGATTTCTTCTTTCCAGATTTTTAAGGAATTTTACTGCCATTCTAATTCTTTGGACTTTGCTACATATTACTAGACTAATTCAAGTTGGGTTTACTACTGCTATTTCCATTTTTATCATATACTCTAATTAAGTGGTGACAATCTTTACCACTTAATATTTTATCACCTTCTTCATTCAATTTTTTACTCTAATCGAAAATTTTTTATGACTATATTAAACAATTATTTTTAATTCAATAGATATATTTTAAAAATATTTACTTTATTTAAATTATTGCTGCTGTTTCTTGGGCTCTTATTTGTTGATGAAACTCCACCATTCTTATCAGGAGACTATACAGCCCCATTTTTTTAACCTTTTTCATTTTTTTCAGGTGATTAAGAAGAGGAGGCTTTATTCTTGCTTGATTCGATTTTTTCACTTTTATCTTTCAAAGATTTTTAGGATTTCTTGAGATTTTTAGAAGAATCTTTAGATGTTTTAGAGCTAACTGCTGCACCAGTAATATCTGTTTAGGAAGCAGCTACCTTGCTATTAACATTTTCTTATGAATTAGCCCTTTTACTTTAATCACCATTCATTTTAGAATTTTATTCATAACGCTCTGTATTTGATGGTGAGAGCACACCACTCTTACTAGCAGACCTTCTAATAGAAGACTCTTTTCCATTTTTTTTTAATCTATTAGATTATTCAGCATCCTCCTCAAGTATAACTCCATTTTGTTATTTTTTAATTCTATGTTAAGAATTAAGCATTGAATTGTATAATGAGCTTTCATTCAAATCTGCTGCTTCTATTTCTTGAATAGAAGTTTAACCATCTATTAAATATTTAAAATACATTTTCATTTTTTTTATTAAAATTAAATTAATTTTTACTTTTTAGGCTCTTATTTTTTAATAGAGCATTAGTATTATTCAGATTACTATTGTTAAGTCTGTCATATGCTAATGATTTTTCTAAGACATTTTTTTCAAGCTCATTTCTAACGTCCATAGACATAAGAGGGTCTTTTTTAGCAGTCCCATCATCTATGTAAATTCTTGATTTTTTATCTGAAGGAAGATCATGAGTAAAATAATCAGGCTCTTTAAAGATATCTCCAATTATAAAGAAGAGCATAATTAATGTAATAATAATTGCTTCAATACTAAAATAATACAGATTATCTTGAATTATTTAAGTCTCATAGCAAGCTATAGCTGACCCTGTTATAATCAATGTACTTGAAATAATATAACTTAAAATAGATATAAAATTAGTAGGTCTAAAGATAACATCGTTATCTAGGAATCTAGCACTTAAGTAAGATCTATTTAAAAACCTTCCATATATGAAACGGAAAAATTTAAATGAAAATATCAAAGATAGAGCTTAAATTATAAGAGTACTGTGTTGATTTCCACGCATAGATAATCTCCATGTTTAGAATTTAATATCAGTTAAATATTTCTTCTTAGCATAAATAAATACTACAATATTTGTTATCACATAAATGATAAATCCTAACCATAATATAGCCAAGCCAGCTTCTATCGTTGAATCATTATATGTGCTATTATAATTAAACATTAATATTCCAGTTGTTAGCCAACTTAAAAATTCAAATATTGAAGTAAAAGCTGTAGCATTAGTGAAAAATTGACTCTATTTAACCATTATTTTAGATGCTGCTGTGATTGCAATAAATATACAAGCACCTATTAAGAATGGGAAATAGATTCTAGTTTCTTTCGTTTGAGGGTTTTCACAAGTGTTTGTTAAACTATTTTTGATAAATCCACTTGGACAGCTTGATATACACTTTCCACTGTATAAATATAATGAACCGCTGCAAGAGGTACAATAATCTTATGAATTCTTACAAGTTTGGCAAGAAGAATCACAAGCTTCACAACCTTTACTTGTTTGTAAGGGTTTGTCTTATGGGCACTAGGTTAAGCATTAATCTAAATTAAAAAAATCTAAGATTAGGTTAAATTAATAAAAGAAATTACTATTGTAGAGCACGTTATATCCTTACGATGTATCACACACTGTGCACACTGTTAAGGATGTACAAGCTAAGCATCCTTTTGGGCAGCTATTGCAAGACCTGTTTGCATCTATTTGATATGTACCATTAGGGCATGGAGCATTAACGCATCCACCATTGTATACATAATAAGGTGATTAACAACTAGTGCAAACAGAAGGTCCTCCAGAACATGTATCACAAGGAGAAAAGCATGATTAGCATTTACCTGCATTTGGATAGGTTGCATTAGGGCAAGTTTAAACACAAACACTCCCATTTAAATAATATCTAAGATAAATAAATATATATTTTAATTCGATTAATATTATCAAATAAATTATATACGGGCTTTAGCAAAGAAGGCAGTTATTCACATTATTTTAGCATTTAGCACAGTTTCCTACACAAGGCTAGCATTGATAATTTGAGGGGATAGAAACATCCTAAGGACATTCAGATACACAAGTTCCTTAGTAAGAATATATGTTTACACTATTTTGAGCATTATTCAAGCATGTCAAACAATATGAGCTCTAACCTTAGCATGTAGCACAAGGGGAACTGCATAATTAGCAAATGTTGTTTATTCCATATTATCCAGGTGGGCAGGTTGTAACACAATTAGTTCCTGACAAATAAAAGCTTCCAGTGCAGGATGTACAAGTAGTTTAATTTGTCTAATTTAAAAAAATATTTTTAATCAAGTATTTTTAATAAACTAAAAAATAATAAATCTCAAAATTCTTCTAAAATCAAAATAAAATATGTTAAAATATAATAAACTAAATTTGATTTTGAAAGCTTTACCACACAAGTTGCACAATTATTTTAACAAGCTTAGCAAACATTATTACCAGGTAAAGCTATAGATCCTGCAGTACATGAGTTAGAGCACTAAGTACCAGATAATAAGTAATTAGTTGTTAAAGTATCAGAAAAGCATGAAGTACATGTACTTGTACCAGATGGATTGCATTGGTAGCAGTTAGGATTACAATTGTGATTTAGAGTTATTCCATTACTAGATTAATCAATGGGATTTCCATTATATGATGTAGAAACTATTAACGAATCACTTTGGCCAGTTGGAGTATAGTTGAATCCGAGATTAGTTATTTTTATTACAATTGGCTAAGAAAAATCACTAGCAGGAGAGCATTTAAATTTTTTATTCGCAATATCTGATGCACATGTAAGGCTTGTTGGAGACATAACTTGACATACTGTGTTTCCCAAGATACTAACCTTTTGATTAAATAGACTAAGATGATTGAAATCAATAAATTAAATTTACTTATGATGGAAGAGTAATATCAATTGAAGTATTTGATTAGGATAAATTAGAAGGAAGAGTTTATTTAGGAGTTATATTAATTTAATAAATATTATCTAATTTAGTCATTACAGTTTAAATATTCGTCCCTGTAGCACTTGTTAATTAAGATGGATTAAGTTAATAATTTATTGAACTATTTCCTTCTATTGCATCTCCTGAATTAGTATCAGATGTAAAGCTAAAAGGATAGATGCCAGAAACAATATAGTTATTGGCATTTGATACAGTAAAACTGACTGTAGAATCAGTGGGGAAACTACCGAAAGTTACTGTAGCCTTTATTATATTCGAATTTAATGAGCATGATATCGCAGTCATCCCAAGCCCAGGAGTACAAGATATAGGTAAGTTTAAAGCTATCTAATTAGGAAAACCAATTGTAAAAAGGCAAGGACCTGCTTGAGGGGCAATAAGAACTATTTTAAATGTGTAGTTAACATTAGTTGCTCCTGTGCTTTAATTAGTTCCTGTAATAGTCACATCTGTTGTAGATGCTCTTTAATTCATTTGTACTGTTAATCCTGTGCTAACTTTTTAAATGGGATTATTAGAAGCATCCATTGTTGTTATTTCAAATGAGCCAGTCATTTTAAACGATGTTGGATTTCTTATTCCTACAAGAGTGAAAGAAATTTAAGTATTTGCTGACAGAGCTTAAGTAGTTGAAATAATGTTAAGACTAGGGTAGGAGCCTGTAATAGACGTTCCACCTTTTATTTATTTAAAATTAAAAAACATTTAAATTAATCTCCTTTTATTGAAATTTATTAATATATTTTACCCATATTAACTGGACTAGCTAGAGAAGGATTTGAAGAGTATTTTAGGTCAGAAGGAAATTTAATTTAGATAATTCCATTTTAAGGAACTTGAAGTGCTGGTGTAATGGTAAATGTATATGATGCTGTGTTATAAACAACATAACTACTTATTTAAGAAATTGAGGCTGTTAGTAATTTTGGCTATGCCTACACTTTAATTGTGTTATTCTATTCAATAGGATTGTTTCCTTTTATTAAAATTCGATGCTTAATTTTTATTTTTTAGTTTTTTAATAATTTTTGAAGATCGTGAAATTAAATATTTTAAAAATACTAATTAGAATTTTAAATTTTATGGTAATAAATTAAATTAATAAAAATTTATATGAAATGAGTTTACCTGTAGCTGTTCTTGTTTATATTAGAATTGGAGCAGATAATTAAGTTGTTGCAGGATTCTAAATTCCATTAACTTAAATTTAAAATTTATCACCTGAAACTAAAGCCATATTAAAAATATTTGTTGTCTAAATTTCTGAAGCAGATAATGAAGTGCAGGAAAGTGAACTAGACTATTATTTTTAATTTATCAAATTAATAAGCTAATATTTAAAATCTGATAAAAAATTACTATTTTAGCTCCTGATATAAACTAACAACTTGGTGAAACAAGGGTAAAAGAAGATGCGGGAAATTAAAAGTATAAAATTTGCCCAGGGTTATAATTCTAATTGACAGTTATCTCAAAGACGTATGAAGTGACCACTGAAATTGTAGGATCAGTAATTGTAATAATAGATGCAGTTAAAGTACCTGCTACAGTGGAAAACTGATAAGGTGTTTATAACTATTCCTGCTAAAATATAGAAGTAGAAATACTTTTATACATAACAGCATAACTAATATTATTAACAGTTGCATACAAAGGATTTGTTATTTACAAACTAAAAGTATATTGTGATCCAGTTGATAGACTACTTGAAAAAAAATTAGAAATATCTATTTACATTTTTCCTCCCCCTGCAGATGTACCAGAACTACCACTGACTTTTTTAAATTTAAGTATTTTGATATGAATAAAAAATTTTATTTTTTTAAATTTAGTTAATTTTAAAAAACAGAAAAAAATAAACTTACGAGGATCAATTATTGAAATTTGAGAATCATATGTGACTCTTATAAAGGTTCCAGTACCAAAAGGAGTATTTGTATTACTCTAAAAAGTTAAGGTCCAACCAGAACCTTATGTTTGAATTGGGTTTGTAGGACTAGTTGTATAACTTAATTAAATAGCAGTTGTTGGGGTAGTAGAAAAAGAACATGTTTCTTTGAGTTTAAAATCTGTATCTATTTACTCAGAAATCTAAAGTGTTATTATCTATATAATTTTATTTATATTTGTTTTAAAACTTTAAATAAATTATTTTTATCATACCTCGGGCATAGTAGAAAAAGGATTTCTAAATTAAGATAATTATAATTAGTAGGCTTAATTATTAGGTAATTCTTATGAATTTATTTTGGTAAATTTAATTGAAGGATCAGAAACAGAAAGATCACAGCTAAACGCAGAATTAAATAAACTTGCTTAACCCTTAAGTAAATAAATAAAAAATTTAAAATATACTGCTTTGGAATAAAATATTTAATACAGTCCCAGGGATGTAAGAACAAGAAGCAGGTGGAGATTATGAATCACCAAATTCTGAAAATACTCCCTCCGATAGATCAGTAAACCACTTTGTAAATCTAAATTCAATCTAGGAATTAGCTTATACATTAAATTTAGGTTAAAATTTAAAGTTTGCTGTTAAACCTCTTTTTCCAGTAATAACATCACTTACAGTCATACTTTAACAAGTGCTTGATTCAGCAATATAAGTAAACTAAAATATTTTTAATTATTTAATTTATTTTTATAAGACTACTTTGGTCTAATATATTTAATTTATTTTACTGCTCCAGTCCCTAAAAATAATGTAGATGAACCATTTAAAATTGAAATTCTAAAATTAGCTCTGCAATTGCATCTAGCATTTTGCATGTTAAAAATTATTTCCATTGTTGTTTCTGAGCTTGCAAAATTATAATTTATATTGGATATTAAAATCTCATAATAGGATGTTTAAAGACTGCCTGAGACTTATGTAACTGGAACAGATACTTAAGATTAAGCTCCTATTGTATATCTAATTGAGCTAAGAGAAGGAGGGTTTGTTGAAAAGAAATATATATTTATAGGAGATATTTATATTGAGAGAGTGCTTCCAAATGGTATAGTAGTTAGTGGTGATGAGTTAAATTTTAACAATATACGATGATCAGAAACTGCTAAAACTTTACTGTTAGCAGGAGCACTAACTTAAGCTGTTATAGCTGTTTAGCTGTGAACTAAATCTACTATTAATTTTATAAAAATATCCTTAAAAAGTGAATAATTTATTCTTCATTTTGATTTATCTTAGTTATATTTTAAAAAAGTGTTGAAAAGCGTTAAAATATACCTATTATGCTAAACAGAGCCATAATTGAAGCAACAATAAATTTATATTTATTTTTCATTTTTCAAAATTGTTTTAATTATGAATTGGATATGTTGCAGTATGAGTTAATTAGAATTTGTAATTTCAGATTTTGCTTGCTAATAAGATCTAAATTAGCCAATGAAAATGTATGTATGCTATATATGTATGTTTATATATCTATGATTTGAATTGAATGTAACTAATAAAATTGTATGAATGCTCTATTCGTGCTAACCTATTAAGCTATTGAAGAGATTAGTATGAATATTTTGTAAGATTATTATAATTATTATTTATTAATTTATTTTTGAATAAGCAATCAATTAAGTAGGTACATACATTCACATAAATATTTAATCACCTTAAATCAAATAATTAACAATGGTAACGAAATAATCATAATAATCAAATTATAAAAGAAGAAAAAGAATTGATATCATAAATTAAGCTTAATTTGAATTGATTTAATAGGAAAATAGATATTTTTATTTTTTCATGATCTATCAACCTTTAATCAATCAATAATTAACAAACACCACATATACCTTTTATATTTATTTCTTATCCAATTATTATTATTTTTAATATCCATCAAGTTTTCTTTTCCTTTCCTCAATCAATATAACTATTTTTTTATGGTTAATATCCATTCACTTCTTATTAATTCTTCCCTTTATCATTATTTTCAATTTAATTTAGATTCTTAACAACCTTCATATATATTAATTAGCTCACTTCTATCTGTAATTTCCTTAACAGTCTATTTGGCCAGTTCATAAATATTTTTTATAATATTTATTACATCCATACATGTAAGAGTAATTTAAAACAATAATAAATAAGAGTCTAAAACTAAATAATATTTATCATTATTAATTTTTAAAATAATTTAATCTATTACTAAAATTTAAAACTAAATAAGATTCTTAGTTTTTTAAATATTTCTAATAATTTTAAACAAATTAGTTGCTTATTTATTTCAGGCTATTTTTTTATTTATCTTTCTATTAGATTTACTCTTAAGCCAGAAAATAAAAATTGATGAAATAAATCAAACTATTTTGAAATTAAAAATTTGGTTGCTCTTTTTGATATGAAAAAATACCTTATTAATATCTTTTTAATAAATTATTTGGTTTTTTCAACATTCTTTCAAAAATATTATTTCTCATATTTAATTTTGCTTAAAAAATTCAAACTAATTCACATGATATCCTCAATTTATTTTTTAAAAGTTACAAAAAATAAAAACCTAGAAGAAAGTGGTAAATTTCAATTAATTTTCCTATTTAATGAAGGTTTTTTTAGTTGAAATTATTAAATATAAAATATTGCTTATCAAATAATTAAGAAAACAATAAATCATCCATTTAATTTTCTAACAAAAGTATTTAGATCAAGTAATACCACTGATAAATAATCTTTTATTTTATTATCAAGAATTCTATGGACTAACCAAAAAAAATTGTAAAGCTCTTTATTAGCCAATAAAACCAATAAATTCCTATTTTTTGTTATTGCTCTGATGTAAATTTACATAGTAAATAATAAAAAATAAAGAAGATGATCCTATTATTATTTTATTTTGAGAGAAAAGTTTTTTTAGCATTAACAAAAGTAAAAGATTTCTTTATTTGATCTTAAAAAATAAAATTTTTTGATAGAGATCATAATAAACTAGCTAAAGGATGAAAACTAAATCACAAAAGAAACAATAGATGATTTTCAAATGAAATACTTATTTAATCAGTTTTTTAAAATAAAGGTAAAGTACAAACTAGTAAATAAATATAATTGTTAAAAATTAGTTATACACATAAATATTTTATAGACATACAAAGGTTTTTATATAAATTTGATAAATTATCATAGATTCTTTTTAAATTTCTATTTAAAAGTAAAAAGTTAATAGATTGATTAATTAGTTAATAAATTAAGTTAAAATTTAAGTTCCTTTTATTTTTTAATTATTTTTTCAAAAATTGCTATTCATTTAATCAAGAAATTCTTATTCCTTACGTTTCAAGGCAAATAGCTTTTAATTATTTTTGTTGATCTACTCATTTAATTCTATTAGTCTTCCTCTATATTCATGCTTCTTTTTAGAATCTTCTGTTTTCTTTTTTTAAAAATATTTTATAAATTATTTATTTAATTTAAAAAACAATCATAAAAATTTTGTAAAAATAAAAATATTTACTCCTGATTCATTGAGGATATTCTAAAATTAACTACTTAGTGAAATAGACTCTTTTTCTGACTCTATTATTTATTTAAGAATAAATTCATATTTATCATTAGTTTCCTACCCTTATGTAGTTGTTGTGTTTGTATTTTAGTTTTATACTGTATTTATACTTTGACTTTGAGTGTAAGAAATATTATTGTTGCTCAAATTGAGTTGTTGGCTTTAATCAATTTGACTGTAATTTTATAATTGACTAATATTAAGTCTACTATTGTTATTTATAATAGTAGAGTTGTTATGTATTTAATTATTTTAATTTTAATTAGAAGATGATGGTCCCATAATATATTAGTTATAGAAAAAGGAATCATTATTCATTTAAGATGTTGGTGCTCCTCTTTCAACACTTTCTAACTCACTTTAGGCTATTACTGATTACCCTACTTGTTAATTAGGTTATTGGGCTTAGTTATAATCATAGTCTATTGTATTTACACCACTTTATTATACTATTTCTCTACTTGATTTTTCTCTAATTAGCTCATTCTAAAAAAGTGGAGTATCAAAATTTTCCTAATTAAAAACTCCTAGTCTTGCTGTACCTTCTAAAGGTTGCTATTATTATTGTTACTCTAATAAGTATTATTATTATTATTACTATGGTATAATATAGCTATTTGGCTTGAATTATGAGGTTGATGGTAATGTTTTAGAATGGCCTCTAGATATTGGTGAAACATTATTTGGGGAACGGGATTAAGGGGGAGGAGATTAAGATGAACTTCTCATAGTGTTGTTATTATTATTGCTTTAACTAATTTGACTAGTAAAATGGGTTGATGTTTGCTGCATTTTCTGTTTATTAATTGGGGATTTAGAATTGTTTTGGGAATAAATACTATTATTAGCTTAATCATATATCTAAATAGATCTATTAGTTTATTCATTTGTATTGTTTCTTTTAGAGCTGACTTATTATATTTCATTATTATTAATCCTTTGACTGTTAGCAGCTATAGTTGTATTCGAAAAAGATTGAATAAGCTGGCTATTTTTGTTGTTTAGTTTTGAAGGAGTAGGAGACCTTGAAGCAGAAGAATTACGACGACTCTTTTTAGTAACTTATTTGCTAACTGGTTTGTTTTAAGATCTAGATTGACTTGAAGACATTAAAATATCTTCTTCATTTTAGTCATTTAAGTTTCTTCTTGATGAAGAACTGGAAATAGTGGAAGCTTTTTACTATTTAAGAGTGTGGATTTAATCAATAAGTTTTCTTTATTTGGAAATCAGTTTAACTCTTGTTTCTTCCCACTCATTTTATTTTTGCTACAAAGTTATTTGCAACTATTCGATTTCAGTATTTTTAACATCTATTAAGTGTTTTTATTCATCATTTTCTTCTTGTAATAAACTAATTCTTTTTTCAAGATCTGATATTTTTCTTGAGTAGTTAGTCTCTAATAGATTTAATTCATTTTAAAACTCTCTCAGCTATTCGTTGTAATGCTCTTTCATTTTTTGTAAATCTCTTTATCTACTTTCGCTTTTAATTTGATGTTCTTCTTTTTACATCTTTTCAGATTAATATTTGCGATTTATCTCTTCTTTTTCATCCTAAAGCATTCTATGATCAGCTTAAAGCTTGTGTAAATTCATCTTCATTTCTTAATTTTCTTATTTTAAAGATAGAAGGTCTTCTTCCAAATTTTATCTGGTTGACTTCTCACTCAGTAATTCTTCCTTTGTTTTGGACTGCTTGTTTCTGCATTCATTTAATTGTGTATTTAATAGAGACAAATCAGCTTCCATCCTTTCAAATATTTCTGTTTTTTCAGCATCTCCAGCTTCAAAGGCTATCTGCATTTCTTTTTTCTACTTTTAACTCTCTTCAAGTTATCTTCTACTATCTCTCAGCTCCTCTTCTCTTTCATTAATAATTGTTTACATATTAAAAATATTATCTTAGTGCTACTCTCTTTCATTTCTCATTTCTTTTTCTTTAGATTCAAGTTAAATTTGCAATTCTTTTATTTTAGATTGAAGAGCCTTCATGGCATTTGCAAATGCTTTACTTTCCCTTTAAGTCGTGCTTATACTCGTGCCATATCCTAAGGTAACTGAACCTTCAGTAACTTATCTTTTGGAAGTCATTTGTGATCCATATGTCATCTGCTGATTCGATTCAAAAATTAAATTCTATCTCTAATTCTACCCTCCAAAAACACTTCCTTAATTTGATGGATTCCCTAATGCATAGCTATTTAAGTTGCTACTTATACTTTTATTCTCTTGATTAGGATGAGGTAGAATTCCTCTCATGATTGATTAAGCAGAAGGAAATATATCATCAATTTTATGATTAGTATCTACATAAATCCTATTATTTGAATTATCATTTGCATCTATGCTCCTTTAGTTAAAACTCATTTAATGGGTTTGTACTGACTATTATTAAGATCCTAATTTAAATGATTTTTAACTAAAAATTTGCTATGGTTCCTATTCTTTTCCTGCCATGTTTTAAAATGTATCATGAAAATATTAATTATTTTCATCTAACTCAAATTCATTTTGTTGATTAATTTGCAAACTCTCTTTTTCAACCTATGCTTAATTGATGTTTATCTAATTCTAACTATTCTTGCGATTAAATTGAGAGTTATTTCCAATAGTTTATTATTTGATTGGCAAAGGAGGACCTCCCTAAAACCCATTTGAAGAAGAAGTCCCTGTTTATTAAGAATAAATTTAAAATGCTGAATTGGAGTGAGCTAGAGATCTATTCTCTAATGAAGGAATATCTGTTGCATTATAAGGAGAGCTACTACTATTTATATATGGACTTTAACTTGAACGCTAATTTTGTTTTTATGTATTTAGCCCAGCTTAAGATCCAGTTTAATGCAATTGCTATGTTTACTACTATGATGATGGATTAGTATTTACTTTTTTCATAAAATCATCAAATAAACAATCTAACTTTTTAGCGCTATCTCGGTAAGTTGAGGACATAACTATTTTATTTAATTCAAATTCAAAGGCAAAATTTCTCTTTGTATCTATTACAAATTAAGCGGATTAATCAGATCAATAAATCTTTTGCTAATTCAAATGGAATAATTCAAAATTTGTTTTTTTTAGAAAAATTAAAAATTATAAATAACTCTTTACCAACAAAAAATATTCCTACAAGGAATCCTAATGAAAAGGAAGGAAAACATAGGAATAATTATTTCAAACCAATAAAAAATTAAAATCATTAATATCTTATTAGTTTAAAGTAAGATTGACAATTTTTATTTGATAAAAAAATATTAAATATATCTTAAAAACATTAATAAAAAAATACTAAAAACTTGCATCTCTCTTTATCTAATGATATTAAACTCATTCAAAAAATTCATCTCAGATAAATTTACTGATCAAAAGGTATTTTATATTCACTTATTCATCATCTTAAATAATTAACGATAATTCTAAAAATAGAAACTCACATACAAGCAAATCATGCAAAAGATATAGCAGGGTTAATTTGAATCTATGCTAGAAATTTGGAATAGCAGTTAAATTGAAGTCAACTATCCAGATGAAGTACCTTTTTATTTCACTTATTTTTTTTTCATCCTTCAAATAATTAAATTAAATAAATATTTCGATTTACATTTTAAATTAAAATTTAATTTTTCTAAAATAAAAGAGAGGTTTAACCTTTTTAATGCATGCAGTTTGCTCTTCAATTTATCATTTAGAAGAAGGAAAGAAGATCATAAAATTTTTACTTAAAAATGGTGCCGATGTTAATTAAACTGATAAAGGAGGAAGATCCTCATTTTTAATGGCTTGTCATTGGGACTTGTAAGAAATAGTAGAAATTTTTCTAGATTATAAGCCAAACCTCAATTTAGATACTTAAAACTAAGTAAATTGTCATTCAATGAAAACTTGATGTCAAATTTTAATTTTATAAAAAGTTTCTTATCTTAAATCCTACTTATACAGTCCTACTTAAAGGAAATTATAAAATGGCTAAATTCTTGCTAGATAATGGTGCTGATTATGATAAAATATTTGAATTGCATAACTTTAATGATCGCATTAGATTAAATGGTGAGATGCTCTAATTCTTATATTAGTATAAGATATAAAAATAAAGTAACATATATTATTCTTTAAATTGAGTAAATAATTTTTAAATATAAAATTAGAATTAATAGAAAAATAAAATTTACTTTTCATAAGAAAAGCCTTAATTGAAAAAACAATTTAAGAAACCGAAAGTGAAGACAAAAAAGTACAATAAAATAATGAAGAAAAAAATGATTTTATGATTTCAAAATTAAATTAAAATGAACTTAGAGAAGTACTTAAATATATTTGAGTTGGTTTTTCTTATTATAATAAATATCTTAAGAAATTCAATTTACTTTACTTTTAAGCAACCTTACTAAAATGATTTTCAAATACTAACTAAATAAATCAAAAAACAATAATATTATTAACATCCATTAAAAACTAAGTATTCTTCTTATTTTTATGTTTATTTATGAAGATTTAAAACAAATTTAATAAAAATTAACATGAAACCTTTTGAAAGAATATTTAGAATAATATGCATTATGAACGATAATAGATAGATACCTTGATACATCATATTAAGATGGAATAAATAAAAAAAATTATAAAACAAAGAAAGAAAATAATTAAAGTTTATCTACAATCATGCATGCAAATTGATGAAAATCCTTTAACAAAAAAATAGTTTTTAATTTCAAAACTTTGAGTTGATATGCGTTTGAAGTTTTTCAATTCAATATATACCTTATGAATAAATATTTGGTATTAGTTCAAACCAAGACAACCTTAGTTTTTAAAGAAACAATAGAAAAATACATTAGAATAAAGGATCTCCCAATAAATTCTAATTACTTTTTAATACTTGAGAATCATAAAAAATTGATTAAAGTAAAAAATTAAAAGCAAATATTTTTTGAAAAGTATAATTAAAAAAATATATTTAAGATAAGTTAGATAATCTCACTAAAAATTATGGACATCGAAATAAATAGACATCAGCAAGATGCTGCTTACCTTTATTAAGGCTAGCAAAGCTCTACATCTGAAGAATATTCTTCTAAATCTCTCATTAATAATCCTAACTTTAGAATTTAATTCATCAGAAAAGTTTACTGCATTTTATTGTCATAGCTTTTGTGTACTTCTATAGTATGTTATGCAGGAATGTACAATTCTTCTTTTGGTTTGTATTTGATATCATCCCCTGCTACTCTTGCCATTTCTATTATGGTTTCAATAGCAATATTAATATCTATGTTTTGCAACAAAGTAACATTTTTAACAATATGAGACTATATAAAAATCATATTTATCAGATGATCTCATCTTCTTTAAAAATATTATTTCGATTTTAAATTGTAAATCTTTAAATTGAATAGAATTTGAGCAGAACTGTGCCTACTAATTATATCCTCCTTGGCCTATTTACTGTCTGTGAAAGCTATATGGTTAGGTATTGATTATTTTTAATTTAGAAAAATTCATACTTAATATTTTATTATTTTAAAAAAAGCTTCTTTTGTGCTTTCGTCAGCTGGTCTAAAACTGGAGAACCAGACTATGAAGGAAGAAATTTGTAAATATTTATTAATAGTATTTTAAAAGTTAAATTATATTTATCTATTTTAAAGAGTTTTGTTGGCTGCTCTTTTTACAATTGGTATCACTATTGCACTCACTGTGTATGCCTTTACCACTAAATAAGATTTCTCTTTCTTAGGAGGGTTTTTATTTGTCATTATATCTTCCTTGCTATTGTCTTCTTTCCTTCTCTTATTTTGCAGCAACTATGTATTCGAAATTACAGCTTGTTGTCTCTCAGCTGTTATATATGGAATCTATATCATTTATGACACCTAAATTGTTGTCGTAATAAAATTGTTATTTTTAAATTAATAATATTTTTAACTCACTCTACTTTCATATTATTTAGGGTGGTAAATATTTTGAGCTTTCTATTGATGATTATATCCTTGGAGCATTAATGCTTTATATTGATATAATAAGACTCTTTTTAAGAATTTTAGAAATCATAATCAGATCTAAAAAATGATTAATTAATCAATAAGTAAGAAATAATCAATAATCAATAAGCATAATAAAAATTTATGTGTTATTTATTAATTAATTACATTATTATTAAATTTTTTTATTTACTTCCAAAGTGTTTAATTTTTTATTTGCAAATTTAATTATTGTAAATCAGTTTTCATTTATCAATTCTTCAAAAAAAATTCCAAATAAAATGATTTAATATTTCATTTTATTTGGAATTTTTAAACTAAATTTTAATTCAATCATACTATATAAAATATTCATTGAAAATTTAAGAACAGTACACAAAACCTTAATATTAGGCTCTTTTAATCTCCATTTATAATTTGCTAAATTGAGTATTTATCACACTAAAATTAAGAAAAAATAAATAATAATTTTTCAAATTTTCATCTTGAAATCCAAACTAATCATATATATTCTACAAGATTAAGATTCTCTAACATATAATTTATTTTTATTTCAGCATAACTAAACATAACATATTAAACTCCTTATACAAGTAAAATTTAGGCTCTAAGTTTTTAAGAAAAATGAGGAAGAAAATTCCAAATATTTTAGATTTATTGTAGAAAAAAATAAAAAATAAAAGTCAGTTACTCGATTCAAGATAAAAATTAAAAAAATTGATTTGAAATTATTTTTTAATTTTGAGGAATATATTTGAAGTTTTTTTGAAGAAATAACAAAGAATTATTATTGAGATAGATATTTTAATTAATAATATATTATTTAGATATTAATACAGAATTTAGACTCAACTTTTATTTGCTTTTAGCAAGGTTTAATATTAATTATAAATATTTTAATCATTTTAATCAGGAGAAAAGCATTTTTTTCTCCCACAAAATTAGTAGTTTAGCTTCTTTTACTGAGCTCTTTCGGAAAGGTAACGAGGCACGCTAAGTAATTTTAATTTTTAGGGACTTAACTAATTCTAATTCTAAGAGTTTCTATTAATATTTACTTTTCTGTTATTTTGATTTTAGTTGTTCTGCATTTATTACAAATCTTTTTATTAACTTTTAGAGAATCCTAAGCTATTTGCTCTTATTTAATCTTCATTTATATTATTTTTCTAAAAAATATTATTTAACTAAAGATCATTCTGAGTATTTAATTATCTTCTGCTTGTTAACTAATCTGCCTTAATTTATAAATCTCTTTCATTTTAACTGTTATCTCTTTCTTCTTCAAGCATTGGGCTAGGTCTTTTCTTTAAACTTGACCTTTTTTCTGATTTTTTAAATTATTTATCAATGACCTCAGAGTTCTATTAACTAAAGGAGCTATCCAAAGTTTCATCAGATTAATTATCATTTTTCAATTGTTTAGATTATCTAACAAATTATTTATCATCTTCAAATTATATGGATTTCTTCATAGTATTATTAGAATTACCTAATTATTGTGATTAATTCAATTATTAATTTGCAAAATATTTCTTTTCAAACTCATAGAAATTTTATATTGCTTCACTATACCTATAATCTCCAATTTACTTTTAAATTTTGTAAATAAACCTGTTTAATTCTTTTTGCTGCTGCTGATTAATATTAATGCTTTAATCTTTCATAATTTTATCTTTGCTCTCTCCTATTTGGGAATATGAATCTCTTCTTCTATAGCTGTTCTCTTTTATATCTTTATAGATATCTGACATTATTTCTTCTTTAGTTTTTGTTTACTTTGTAAGAGTCTACCTTTTACTTATCTTTTACTAAAGAATATTTAAACTTTTATCATTTTCACTGCTTACTGAATAGCTGATGCTATCTGAATCATTTTAGTTAATTCTTAGCTACTGATTGTTTTCTTATATAAGATAATTGTTTTTTTGGGTGTTAAAAACATTTTTTTATTCAGACTATTTTGAGTCTTAGCTATTTATTGGCTTCCTATTATATTTTTAGTAGCTTTATATGTCTGAATCTCTATCTACAGATGGTCTACGTTGCATTTATTAATTTAAAATGGGCTTTTAATTTTGGCTTGATACCTGATTTTTATAGATATTCTTGCTCGATTCAGAATTAAATTAATCTTATTTATAAGTTCGTCTTGGAGTTATTTATGCTCTTTCAATAATTTAAGTATGTTCAGTTGTTAATTTAGGCATTTCTAAGGTTTGCATAGTATTTTAATCTTGCCCTTCACTAATTCCATTTTTTTTTAACAATTAAATATTATCTCTTGGTGTAGCATTTTGAGGTAGGTTATTTAATAGATTTCTTAAAGAACTCTAATCCTTATTTTATTGCATATAATTAGTAGGAAAAGATATTCTTTAATATCTCATTTTATATATTTCATTTTAAAGATTTTAGTCTCTCTCTAGATTATTCAATATGCCATTGTCTTAATTTTAATCTTTGCTTGAAACTTAACTTTTAACTGAGCTACTCCTCTCTGTATTTTCTAACTTTTGAGATGATTTTTTAATCTATTTATGATGATATGGTTGCAGTCTTGAATTATTTAAGTTTAAAAAATAATCAGCTGCTACTTAACTAGTGAATTATGGATAATCTTTCATTATATCTTTCAATTATTCCTTATGTTAGCTATGGTTGCTATTATAATCTTTTTTTGTAGAATTTCTTGCACTTTGAGGAGTTCTGAAGTCTTCTTCTTATAATTATTCATTGCTTGATCCATCTTAATCTTATTTAATATCATTAAAGCAAGGAGTTTAATTTAAACTCATTCTTCTTTGATGATACCTATTAGAATTTTTTGATAAGCTTGATTGACTATTTACAGAAGTAAACTAGCTGTCTTACTTTTCCATAATTTTTTTTCCATACCAAGTAAAATCAATCATTTTAAGGGATTTACAAAAGTATGTTTTTATATTCTAATGAATGCAATTCTGTTATGATTTTAAGAGAATACTTTATATCAAATTAAAAAATTTTTTTTAAACAAATATTAATAACCATTGGAAGATTATCATTCATTAAATCTTCCGAAATTATATTTTTTTGTTATAATTAACCATAAATATCTTTTGAATAAATAAAAATCATCTATTAAAATGAGCAAATATTTAAATTTATTTAGTTTGTCATCAAGTTTTAAAATAAATAAAACTTCATTTTCAACCAATAAACCAAACATACATTTATCAATTTTAAAAAACAAAAAAATCTTAAATATTAGAAAAAAATTTTATGATAAAAAAAAAATTTTTTTAATTTAAATTAAATATTTATCAAAAGTGTTCATCTATTATTTTTGGAGTAATAATTTTTTTTGAATTTAACAAATTTTTATAACATCTCTTAATTCATTTATTGAAAAGAAGCATTTGCCAAAAATAGCTGGTAAATTTGAGGTTTGCAGTGTAATTTAGATAGATAGGTTCTAGCAACAGCTATAAACACTCCTCCTGCAAATGCTTTGGAATAGGAAACTCTGTAAGATATTTTCCGAAAGTAATAATAATGAAAGGGTACTTTTCTTATGTCAATAACTATAGAAAATGTCACAAATATGATGATGATTTTTATTAAAACAAATTTTTAAAGAATTTTTATAATTCCCTTAGAATCAAAAATTATGATTTTTTATTTTAAACTATTTTATTTTATTTAATAAAATTTCACTTTTTTCAATAATTAAAATCAGAATTCTTCTCATATTCTTTATAATGATAAAAATTACTGAAATAATTGGCTTTAATTTAATTAATTTGATATTTTTTGAAATAGATTTAAAAATTTATTAAACCCAATCCTTTATCTCATAGTTTTTCTCTTGATAGTTGTTGTCGAATAAATTCTTATTTTTTTAGATTAATTTTGATAAAAAATTTTGTAACCAATGATTTAGCTTAATTTATTTAAATTTTTATTTTAATATTTAAAAATTAAATTTTACAAAATTTTATTCATCTTTTTGCTAAAGATTGATACTATGATTTTTCTGTATGTAGCAAACTATACTATCTTTTTATTTATGAATTTAAGTTTATCAGGATATTCATAAGAGTATTTAATCTTTAAGTTTTAAATGTAATTTTAAACATAATGTTTTAATATTTTTTTAAATCTTACAACATTGAATTAATTTTTATCTTCGAAGTTTAAATTTAGTTAAAGAAATTTGTTTTATTTTTAAACTTAATATATTATTTTATTCTTAAATACCTAAATTTAATTTATTTTAATTATTTTACTTTAACTTGAAAAAACCTTTGTCTATTACTTATCTTTACTTTTTTAAGGGCTATTATTATTAAAAACCTAAAGAATGAATTTTTAAATAAGATTGATTAGTTTTTAAACTAGGTTATAAAAGAAAAATTTGAGTAAATATTGTTTAAAATAAATTAAAAATTAATTTAAAAATGAAAAATTTTATCTAGAAAATAATAATTCTTAATATATATAATATCAAAATAATACGAATTAATTAAATTTAACCTTTAAAAAATGTACATGCAAATTAAAATTTAACTAGTATTTAATGATGGATTATCATATAATTTGAGAGTGATATTCAAGTAAATTTCTTAATAATTGCTACTAATAATTCTCATTTTTACAATTCTAATGTTAATAAAACAAATTATCTTAATCATCAAAATTTTTGGTTATTCTATTTATATCATAAATTATTTGTTTGGTAATTAAATCAAATTTCATAACAAAAATACTATTAATTTATTAAAAATGATGATGATGATGATGAATAAGTAGGAATAATTCAAATAAATTGTAGTTTCATTTTATTTATCTTTAATAAAAATTTATAAGCAATTTTTAATATTCTATTAGAGAGGAGACATTTTTAATGTTCATGAGTAGCTTATTGTTAAAGTAGGATAAAATGTTGATGGTTTTATCACCACCTAATGTAGAAAAATTAAGATTTATATAAAGTTAAACCATTTTTTTAAAACAAACATAGATAATGTCAGAATGTTAATTAAAGACAAAGGTGTTGAAGGGATTTTAATTATAGAGCCTAGATATTTAGGATTCTTTCCAAAAGGTAATTAT
Source organism: Tetrahymena elliotti 4EA (assembly GCA_000231825.2). Classification (NCBI taxonomy): domain Eukaryota; phylum Ciliophora; class Oligohymenophorea; order Hymenostomatida; family Tetrahymenidae; genus Tetrahymena; species Tetrahymena elliotti. Next base: position 871,727 of record JH720320.1, read on the forward strand.
TCTTCTACACATCCCTTCTATGTATCTCTTATAAGCATCACAATGTCAATTAACAATAGAAAATAGTTAACAGATGTATGAAACTAGAATAATTTGGAACGATGTCGATTGTGCTGAAACCAAAATCTTCCCAAATGAGACAGGAGATGCTCATATTAACTTAATAGATTTACTTTTGTTTAAAACTGGAAAGAAAAAGATAGTTGCTACTTACAAAACTAAAGAAATCAGTCATTACAAAGAGCAAAAACAACCTATTGCTAGAATTAAGTTTGAAATATTGAGTCGCTAAAAAGGATAAGCAATATTATAAGAAGATTAAATAATAGAGTTAATGGAATAGATCTAGCAAGAAATACAAAATAATTCTATATAAAATAAGCTATTCTATCAGCAGCATCAAAAGCATCTAAATGACTCCAAAAATGTAAATTTAAAACAAACAAACTATATTTTATAAAATATTATCTTCAATAAATAACACTTTAAACATACCATATTTTTGGATATTTAAAAATAGAATGAAAATATTTCTGTTATTCCACACTGCGAAATTCTGATTCATAATCTAGTTAATTTTTTCAAAGAAGATATCAAGCTCAAATATAAAAAATCAGTTCTTGATGAAAATGACTTCAATAATGTAAATATTTTTTAATCAAGGCTACATAAGTTAAAAAATATTTTAAATAGATTATATTAAATTGGATTCCTGACAAGTTCTAACTTTATAATTGGTAAAGAGTGTACTCTTCAAATATTGATGGCTATTCATATTCAAGGTACATTTATTTATTCTCTATTAAATTATCAAATATCTTTCTTAAATCAATCAAAAATTTAAAAAAAATAAAATATTTTTCTTTTTAATGTTTGAGTTTCTTTCATAAATTCACAAAATTTTATAACTAAATAAACACAAAAGTAGAATATTAAATAAATTAGTTTGTTTATTTTTTAAAATTACTCATTAATTCAAACAATTTTTAACTCATAAATAATTAAAAAATTTATTTAAAATATTCCTATTCATTCAAAAAATCATTTATTTTTCTTTGAGATTTAAGAAATTATTTGAAAAAATTTCTCAAAAATATTTCAATTTAATTTATTTCTTAATTTAAAATATTATTTAGATTTCTTAAGAAAATATAAAACTGTTGCCTCTGTATTATTGTGATTTAAGATACTAAAAATAAAATGTTTGGAGCATTTTCAAATAGTGGATTAAATCCAAAAAAAGGATTTTTTGGAGATGGAGAATGCTTTGTTTTTTAGATTCCTTAGCCTATGGATGAATTAAAAATATACCAAAGCACATTATAAAATAATTGCTATATTTGGAGTAGCAAGCAAGATGGATTCGGATTTGGTTGTGGCTCAGGTGGCTATTCTCTTTTTATAAGCTCTAACTTATAAAATGGATCTTCTTACCCATCAGAAACATTCAACAATCCTATTTTAGCAGCTCAGAACCATTTCAGTATTAAAATGATTGATGTTTGGGCAGTTGAAGAGTATCTAGAATGAGTGAAACTTTCAATCATCTGAGCTATAAAAAAGACATTAGCTAATATAAAGAAAAATATCATACGAAACTATAGTTCGAGTTTAATAAAAAGAAAATTTGCTCATAAAAAAACAGCTAAAATAATAAATCTAAAAATACTGGATTAATTTTCAGTAAATAATAAAATAATCCTTAATTAAATTAATTGAAGAAACTAAATTGAGTGACTGAAAAATTATTCAATTCAAACAAATTTTAATGAAAAAATCTACTTCATGAAGATTAAAATATAATAAAACTATTTATAAATAAAATATTAAATTATAATTTATTTTAAATTATTCTAGCAGTTTATTCTTATTCTTTTTGAATATCTAATCTTTATTTCTAAAACTTTTATTGTTATTGAAAGAAAATTTTTATTTCTGTTTTTAAGTTAAATTAAGTAAAAATTGTATGTGAAAATCAAAGTTTTTCTATTTAAACATAAAATAAATGATAAAACAGGATAAAAAATATCACCAAAACTAATCATTTTTTATCATTATTTGCCTAAACAAATATTGAATAGAAATATTATTTATGATAGGTATTAAAATATGTCTACAAATAACTCATTTATCTACTTTACAAAAATTTATAATTTGAATAAGCAAAAATAATTATTTTATTTTTATCTTAGAAAAGAACATAACATATTTAAATCATAAATTAACATTTTTTATTAATTTAAATATCTTTTAGTTGAATTCCTAGTCGATTTAAAATATAAAATAAAATAAAAACATATCCCCTAACACTAAGTACTTTTCTTCTTCGTTTAAGCTAAAATTTTTACCTTTCGTTAGATGTGTTTATTTTTAAATATTTTAAATAAATCTAAAATAATATACTTCTGATAAAACTATGCTATTTGAATAATTAAAAAAATCTAAACAAAGAGCTAACAGAGTGCAAACCTTAGAAGGAGTTACTAAAAAATAAAACATAAATAATTATTTCAACAATAAGTTAATTATTATAAAATGTTTAAATATTTGATAAGAATTATATTGTTTAGTAATTATTTAAGGGATTTCAGTAGGCTGCTTTGGCAACATTAAGAAATCGAAGATGAATAGTTTTACTCATATGCAATTATTAACTTAATTAGCTTTATTAAATAATAGCTGATTAGTTAAGAAAAGCTTCGAATTCTCAGATATTTTCAAGCACTACTGTCCCGCTAAGGTTTGCAGTAGTGCTATCATTAGAGAACTCTGAGTAAGTTGAGTCATTATGCGAACTCAACATCATCCAGATTTCTTTAAGTTGTTCATATTTGTTTCATGGATTGTTTATCCGAATAATCTAATCTGAGATATTTTAGTTAATTCAGCACCGCCTCTGTTTGACTAAACATAAATCTAATTTTTTTAAAAAAATTCATTTTAATAATCTTAAACTATTTTTGTTATTTTCGCTTGTATTTTTGTTATAATTTTTAGCTTATTTATAAAAACGGAAATGCTAATTTTAGTTTAAATCTAATATGAGTTTGATAAAATAATTTAAATAAATTACTGTAAGATGCTTCACATTCTAAAACTTAACATAACGTAAATCAGTTTAGCCTTTATAATCTGCATCTGTAAGATCTATTTCTTAAATTGCTACACCATTTTCACAGTTATCAAAATCTAAATTTTGCTAATTAATGAATAACTTGATGTGTTAAGGAGCTGATTGATCATCAGGAGATCTAAATACAATATGATGAAGTCTAACTGCAGTCTAGAAACCTATATTAAAATAAAAGTAAAAGAATTTACTATGATGAAATTCCATAAATATTTGATAAAATATTTCTAATTTATCGTTTTTCAAGATTTTTTTGTATACATTTTAAGCTAAAAGAAACTACTTACCAATTTAAATAACAAGTTATTCATCACAATCACTCTTCAAGTAAATATTTCTGCTCTTATCGAACAAAGCACTATCCAAAGGGAAGCTTGGATCTTCATTTAAGCATTCAATTTTTGTCTTGTCTTGATTTTAGAAATAAATTTGATTGAGTTAGAAAATATTTCAATCAATCAATTTATTGAATTATTTTTTCTATTTGATTTATTTACCAATATATGCTTCAAGATCTTCAAAAGCCTCTCCGCCCTTTTGCTGACCTCCTTGCTGTTGCTAGTTGCCAGCCATAAAATTTGGCATCATTTTTTAAAAACTTTTTCTTAACTCTAAAGATGTTTTCCTAAGATTTAAAAATTTTTAGATAATTAGTGATATTTAAATTTTTTAGAATAATTAATATTAATAGATGCAGCAGTAACTATTTAAAATAACAAGAGAAGAATTTCAAAAGCATTTAATAGCTGCTTTCTACTGTCTAGTCAGATTTCTGCTCTTAAAAATAAAGACTAAATCCTTTTTATAAAAAATGCATTTTTATGATAATTGAATATTCAGTTAGAATTTTGATATTTATTTTACATTTTCTATTACATCAAAGAAGATTAATATGTACAATTGGTAAAGATCAATCAATCGATTTTAAGTATTTTTGGTTATTTGAGTTTCTACTAAATAGTTAATTTTGATTAAATTAACTTCTTTTAATTCTTTTTTCAAAAAAAAATTCTAATTGTGTTTGAATAATCAAATCATATTCTTTTTAATCAATAACAAATTTCAAAAAAAATACTTCCAGTTTTCAATATAATCTCGTTATTTTTTATTAAAATCTATTAGTTAATATTTACAGCAGTGTCTAAAAAATACAAAAATCTAGGATTATTTTTGAATGAAAAAATGAAATTTAAATTTTTTAACTTTAGTTACTGGTTTTCTGACTAGTGAAATTTAATAAATTAACAGAGCCCAGGCTCAAAAGAAGATATCTTCCCAAAAAATGCTTCTCTCTAATAGGTTTGTTCTAATTTTTGGATAACAAGTATATTTTCTTCATCACTTTTCAGCAAACAAGTTGTAAATTTATTTTATGATTTATATGATAGAGTAAATTAATATTTTTTAAAACAAAAAAAATCTATGAAAAAAGATTAAAATGATTTATTTCTGATTTCTGAAAAATCCTAAATAAAAAATTTCTCATAAAATTATTTTTGTTTAAAAATTTGAATGATTTAAAGAATGAGTTTATTTTTTTTAATTAATAATTTTAAAGGTGTTTTACGATAAAGATAAAAGTATAATATAGTAGTATTTAATGTAATTTAATAATTTTTTTAATTTATTTTTTCAGAATTTAACTCCTCTAACGTTAGCACCAGATCTATCACAAAGTTAGGAAAGGTGAGAGTAGCCATGGTTATCAAGAGTTGAGGGACCACCATTATTATGGACTCCAGTATAAGTGCTCTTATCGTAGAAGAATCTGTTAGGATCAGATTTCTTAGCACCTAACTTCTTACTGTACTCAAGGACCATTCCTTCAACTAATTATCTAGTTTAAGCATTCTTCAAAGCGATTTGAGATAAGCATTATTCGAATTATTAATAACTAATACCTCTTAAGTTAGGGTTATTTTTGATAGTGTTAAAGACATTTTCAGCATAGTCGGCTTAGACTTTATAATTTAAGACACCACTTTCCTTTAAAACAGAGAGATAGATTTTGACATCCATAGAGGATTTTTCGTTGGTGAATTTCTTGAATGCAGCAGCTAAAGACATTTTTTTTGATTGAGGTTTGGAGAATTTTTTTTTATTGTTTATTTATTTGTTTTGATTTAATTATATAGTTATTGTTATTCTTCATTAATAGATTTTAAACAGATTCCTGGATATTAGGATACATTGATAGGATTTTTTTATAATTTTGCAATTCTTGCTGGTGGCAATTATTTAGGGTAGTAATTTTTACATAATGTCACTGGAATCATAAATTTAATTGAAATTCTAATATTGATTTTGTTAGGCTTATATTAAGATCAATTAATTAATTCTTAGTCAATTTTTAATTCAAGCTTAATCTCTCTACTTTTTTTATCAAATTAATAAATTTGTGGTGAAAATTTTCACTGACCCAAATAAATTTATAATAAGTTTTGCATTGAATTTTGGTGAAAAGAAGGTTATATCTTGCTGCTTTTTGCTTAGATCCAGTATATATTTTTACAATTTTTTGGAAATTTTACCAAAAGTATACTTAATTCTTATTTAAGTCAGGTTATTTTTATGATATCCATATCCTAGGATAGTAACCAATTTATTATTTCATTCGAAGTCTCCTCATTATATTTTTTAAGCTAAATAGCTATTAGTTGTCGATTTTGGATAATAAATGTCCAATGCAACAAAATGAATTTCTTGAGAAAAAAAACAATTTTAAATTTATCTCATAGGCATGAAAACTACTGATAAATAGTTTTACAGAAAAATACAATATTATTATTAATACATAAAAGTTTTTCAAAGGATAGAATTTTAACAGTATTTAAGTCATAAAAATGAATTCGCTATTATTTTTGTAAAAAACTGTAAAAATGTATGGATTCGTCTATCTAATTTTTAAAAGAATTTAAACATATTCTTCATAGCAATTTTGAGGTCAATACAGTTTTAAATTAAAAATCAAAATGTTTTAAATGTAAATACTTAAAAAAAAAGCTTAAATTATTATGAAGTGAAGAGAAATAAAATAATTTTTTTATCAAAAACAAAGTGTTTTTTTTGAATTCCTTTTTTATAATCAATTGAATAACTTTTACAGTTTTATAGTGTAAAGTAGTTCAATATTTGTATTTATGGTGATATCTAATAAAGATTTATGTTTTCTTGAAAAAAGACAATAATAATGGATGCTTAAGTTATGAGAAATAATTTTATGATGAAAATGAAAAGATAGTAGTAGAAAACTAATAGATAGTGTAAATATATAGTGTAATACTGTAGTTTTATATTGATGTTTTTATTATTTTTATTTTTGTTATTTATCACTTGTTAACACCTCTAACATTAGCACCAGTTCTGTCACAGAGTTAGGAAAGGTGGGAATAACCATGATTATCAAGAGTGCTGGGACCTCCTTTAGTGTGAACACCAGTGTAAGTACTCTTGTCATAGAAAAATCTTGAGGGGTCACCCTTCTTAGCTCCAATCTTTTTGCTTTATTCAATGAGCATACCTTCAATTTGTTAACGAGTCATACCACCTTGAGTAGCAATTTAGGATAAGCAGGTTTCAAATTATTAGTAATTGATACCTCTCAAGTTAGCACTGTTCTTAACTTTATCGAAGATGTATTCAGCATGGCTAGGGTTGACTCTTCCGTTAAAGATACCACTATCGGTTAAGGCTCCAATGAAGATCTTAACTTCCATGGTAGAACGATCATTAGTGAATTTCTTGAAAGCAGATAATAAAGACATTTTAGAATGTATTGGGAGATTTAGTTTTTTTTTTATTGTTGTAATTGTTGTTTTTGATAAGTTTTAATTATTTAAAGTTTTTGATTATTTATTTGCTTGGTTTTTAAATAGAATTTTAGATTGTATATTCTTATCTGATAAGGTTAGTAATAATCATATCAAATCATATCCTAAAGAGATTTTTACTGGATTAATAAAAAAATTACATTTTTTTTATCTCTAGAATGCAAAAAACCTTTAATTATAACTTTTCTCTTCTCTTTGAGATTTCACTGGAAATATATTTCCAATTAGAGCCTTTTAATTTACTTAAGCTCTTCTTCGTTTACTAAACAATATTAAAGAATATCAAAGCATTGCACTGGAGCTATTAAGAATCCATTTCAGTTGCTTTATTTTAAAACAAATGATTTGATTAGAATGAGTTCAAAGAGGTTTTAACAGATTTCTTATGAATATAAATAAAACTCTTAAATATTCATGCTCCATACCTCTTTTTTACTTTACTTTAGTTTTAGTTGATATGATATTTACATAAGTAAAGAAAAACCTTATTTTATAGCAAAAAACTCACTTCATTTTATTATATCTATTATTAAGGTATTGTAATAATTGCATGAAATAGGTTTAAAATAAAAACTTAGAATAAAAAAATAGATATATCCATTCAAATAACTTGATCCTTAAAAATTCATTGTATTTTTTCATCCTAAATTAGAATTTTCTATTTTTTGTTAATAAAATATTTTTACAGATCAAATACAACTATATATATTCATTACATTTAACTCTTTATGGAATTTACTTTTCTAAGCATAAAATTGCTTTTAGGGTTCCCTAATATTTTTTTTGTTTGGATTGGAGTATTTCATTTCAAATAAATGAATGTAAAACAGAAATTAAGATCTATATTTTTTTCAAAAATAAACATTTCGATTAATGCATAATTATTATTAATGATTTGAAGTAAAATAAAATGATTATGATAAAACTTTTATTAAGATAGCTTTCAACTATAAAATATATCATTTTACAAATAGAAACTAATTAGAAAGAATGACTAAGAGAGTATTAAAAATAGAATAATAAACAATAAATAATAATTTACAAATTTTCTTTAATATTTTATTTCATTTATGAATTTATTTTAATTATGATGTTTTTATAATAAATTATTTTATTGAATCAAATCAATTTTTTATTCCTCTTAAATTAGCACTTGATCTATCACACAATTATGATAGCTAAGAATATCCATTATTATCTAAAGTGCTTGGACCTCCTTTTGTGTGAACGCCAGTGTAAGTACTCTTATCATAAAAGAACCTTGAAGGATCTCCTTATTTGGATGTAAATTTTTTACTATACTCTAAAACTAATCCTTCTATTTATTATCTAGTACATCCTGTTTGTGAGGCTATTAATGAAAGGCATGTCTCAAACTATTAGTAATTAATTCCTCTTAAATTAGGACTGTTTTTCACTTTTTCAAAAATGAATTCAGATTAAGGAGCTGTTATTTTGAAGTTAAATATTCCACTATCAGCTAAAGTAGTAATAAAGGTTTTACTATCCATAGTAGAACGTTAGTTTGTAAATTTTTTAAAAGCTGCAGAAAGTGACATTTTTATTGTTGTTATTGTAATTATTTTTAGGGATTTTGTGAATAAATTTAATAAATACTAATAATTATGTAATTTTTTATTGGATATTATAACAAAGTACAATGAATCAATACTCATCATAATATTTATAATTTTGCTAACTATCTTCTTTAAACAATGTATTTACTGGATTTGATAGATTCCATCAAGTATTTAAATCACCTAAATCTGATGATAAACATAAGTGAAAGAGGTAAAACAGTAAATCATAAAATTAGTTGTTCTTATAATTATCTATTTAATGTATTTAGTAAACAGAATTTCAGCCAATTTATTTTAGTCAAGTATTCACCTAAATTTTAAGTATTCTTTCCTTTATAATAACTATTAATATTATAAACATGCTATTTCCCTAAAAACCAAATTAAATGCAAATTTTCATTAAATATTTTAGTTTGAATTCATAAAATTATTATTTGTATTCATGAAAAAAGAAATTAATTTATTTTTAAAAATTAGTTATTTTTTTAATATTTTTAAATATTTTTTGATTAAAACACTCAAGCATTGTTTAAATTATTTCTTCAATTTATCAAAACTAAAATAAAATATAACTTAATTTCATTAATTTTAATGGAATATATTTTACTCAAATAAACTTACAAATAGATTTGATAATTCTAGTAGGCTTTTAGCCATCTATTACAAATCAACTCAAAAATATATCCATTTTCATTATTTTATATTATCTGCTACACTTCCTATTATTTTCATTCTAATTTCTCTCATTTTCTTAGAAACTTACTTAATGGTTTACATAAATTTTAATTAATTTGAAGAATTTTCTCAGCATATTAATAATTATTTAGCTTATTATTAATTTCATATCATAATCATTTTAAAAGAAATTGAATATGCTAAAAAACTATTTTATGAATATTGTAATTTTATTTAATTTCTTTTTGAAAATATCGACTTAATTATTATTTTTATGATTTAATAAAGTAGAAGTGAGTTTTTATAATAATTTAACCAAATTTCTATCAAAGGGTCGATGATGAATTTTTAAGAGAGTGAAGCAGGATACATGCATGCATATAAGTAATTCGGTTTTTGAAATAAACAAAAAAGTTAATCAATTTATTGATCAAATTCGATTATCAGAAAATAATATTAAAAAGTTATAAAGCTATTTAATTTTATATTAAATAATGGATTTTTAAAAATAAGAGAGTCTTAAGACTATAAAAAATTATCAGTTCAATATTAGGCATTGTATTGGAGAAGGGTCATATGGAAAGGTATTTGAGGGAATAGACATTAAAACACAAGAAAAGGTTGCCATTAAGACAATTGATTAAAATATATTTAAGAATGACTAGTATTTAGAATGTGCTATTATGGCAGAAATTGAGATTTTAAAGCGCTTTGATCACAAGAATATTGTTAAATTTAAAGACATAGTTTATTAGGAAGATACTATTTATATTATAACAGAGTTTTGTTAGGATGGAGATCTTAGATAGTTTATGAAGAGCAATAAAAATTTAACTGAGGAGGTAATCGCTTAAATTTTTAAGTAGATTCTTGAAGGTATACGCGAGTTGCATAAAGTTGGAGTCATACATAGAGACTTGAAACCAGCAAATATATTGATTCATAATAATGAATTTAAAATAGCAGATTTTGGTTTTGCTAGGGATGTTGATTTTTAATCTGATAAATTGCTTGTTTCTTGTGTTGGATCTCCTATGTACATGGACCCTCTCATTTTATCAAGAAAACCTTATGGAACTAAGTGTGATATATGGTCTTTAGGCGTTATACTCTATGAAATGATTATGGGAGAAACTCCTTATTATAAATCAAGAACTGAGCAAGAACTTTTGATTAACATCTACACTAAACCCCTGAAATTTGACATTCCTGGAAGAAAATGTTCTCAAAAAATGTAAAACCTTATAAAATAAATGCTTTAGGTATAAGAAGTAGATAGGATATAATGGGAAGATCTTTTTCATCAGTTTGGTTTATCGTAAGATTTATTTAAAGTTTTTTATTATATAGGCTTTTATTTAGAATTTAGATAATTTAACTAAATATTAAAAAATTAGTTCAGACAACTAAGAGCAGTCAGTTGATGTTGAAAAGCTCTTTTAATGTTTACTTAACATGAGAAATCATATGAATTACAAGCACTATATTTCTGTAGATTTATTAGAAAAATATTCATAAAATAAGATATATGCAAATAAAGAAAGTTAATATGACAAGCTACTATTCTATCTAAGTTTGAGTGTAAAGAAGGAATCTGAAAAAATATTACAAGTAGTTATTGAGAGTGAGTAAAATAGACAATCTATGTATTTAAAAAACAAAAATTTAATGGCCTTAGCTAATAGTTTAAGAATGGAATACAATTATTACTAAACAATATTTGATGACATCTATAACCTTATGTTAAGAAATGGTATTCAAAATGTGATATTTAATGACAATTAAATAGGTTATACTATAGAAAAAAAACAGCTAAATGATATGGATCTGAGAAATTTAAATATTTATACACTCGATCTTTGCAAGTGCTTAGTAAGGTAAATATTAGAAAACGTCTAAGTTCGTTTACAATAGTTCCCTCCAAAAGATACTGAATAAAATTAGGAATACATTGATACATTAGTATCTGTAAATTACTTAATAGATTTAATGAATATTGAGTAAAAATTTTAGGTAGACTAAGATATTCCTTTTGAATAATATCATTAAGAGAAATCATTTTTTGATTCTCCTAGTTAATATCTTAACGTTTTATAAGCTAAATTTATAGGCGTATGATAATTAATTAATAATAGATATAATTTTTAAGTAAAATTTATTGTTTGTTTATTTATTTTTCTGGGTTTTACAAAAATAATAAATTTTAAGAAAAAGATCTATTCTTTGAAAAACTTTTTTCCATTTACATTTTATTGAGACTCAACAATTCTTTTTGAGAGATCTATTCTTTATTTAAAAAATTAATATTATTCTTTTTTTACATTTGACTAATTGTCTTCAAATTTTAATGGGTTTAAATACACTTTTTTTCCTTATTATAAAAGAGAACTTCAATTTATTTTTAAGATTCTATGATAGATAGTAGATACTTTTTGCCTATTAATATCTTATTTTGAACTTAAAAAGTGTTTTGAAAATGATTTTTAACTTTTAAAAGATTGATTGTTTTATAATTTTTAGGATAGATAATTAAACTTTTAAATTTTAAAGAATTTTGAATGATTGATACTTTTTTAATGTTTGAAAAGCAAACAGATTTATTTTTTACAAACCAATATACAAAATGAGAAGCTAAAAAAATATATTAATAAAGAAAACTGTTTTTCCAATAACTATAGAAAATGATTTTTAGAAGGATATTAAGAATATTAGTAAGCTAGGGTCTATTTGTATTGAAGGATCTCACATGAGAGCATCAGGATCAGCCCCTAATTTGAGTAAGAATCAATCCCATTTGAAAATAATTCATTAAAATAAACACTTGACATATTTTTATAGAGCTTATTTTTATAAATCATTTTTGACAAAATAGATATTTTAGCAAGATAATCAATTTCTCCAGAAGAATATTTATCTTTGAAAAAGACATCAAGTCAGTAACTTATTTTAAAGAAGGCTTATTTTTAAAAATAAACTGTGAAAATTAAAAGATGAAAAGAAAACTGAAGCTGCATCAATCATATTATCTTTAAAAAATAAGGAAAACAACAAGAGTTTAAGCAAACTAAAATTGTAGCCTTTAACTACTTCAAACGCTAAATCAAATTTATTACCAAGTATCTCTATTCCTTAGACAACTATTGTAAAGAGTAATGTTGAATAATTGATACCTGTTAAATATTAGTAATAAGCTAGAAACTAAAGTATGAAGAAACTAAAGCCTTTAAATAATCAAGAATTTTTGATAGATAAACCAATTGTAAATTAACTACCAGCAGAAGAGAAGTAGTAAGAAATTAAAAAACCTAAGAAAAATAAAAAGAAAAAAGAAAGTTAGAAGGAATCCTAGTTTTTGATGAGAAGAATATACTCCACTTAAGAAGCGTTAGTAGAAATTATAAAAATAATATAAGAGTTAGAAATTATAGTTGAAGGTGATATTTCTTCTCAAGAATTGATAAATATTATAGATAATCTTATCAAAGGAAAAGACGAAGCAAAAAGAGAAATGACTCTATGTAGAAAAGAAGAAAGCTTTAACATAATATACGAAAAGTTATATCCAAAAGTAATATAAGCCATTTGTAGTCAGGAATTCTCAGATTAATACTAGTATATAAACAAAAAATTTATAGACATTTTAAATTAAACTCCCTATGTAATTGTATAAAACTCCTAAGAAGAATAATCTTTACAATAAAACTCATTGCTATAATTGCAGAGCTCTCCTTAAAAATTAAGTGTTTGAATACTTACTTAACTGATCTCTCAAGATTAATTAAAATAGATATTATTGCAATCAGCTAATAATATTTATAAGAAAATTATTGTTTAAGCAATTAAATAATCTTGAAGGATAATTTATTTATTTACTCAGCAAATATTAGTAATTAAAATTAATATGTAAAATAGATGAATGATTGATATTTCTTAGAAATACAATTTTCTATCAAAAAAACCAAAATTTTTACTTTTGAATATTTATTAATTAAAATTTGTTGCCAAATCACATGTAAAGAGTATTCTAAGATGAAGATTTATATTTACGTATTTTTTTTTAGTTTTAAGAAATATTCAAACTAGGTATTTGAAATTACCTTAAGTCACTTTATTTACTTTATTATCCTATGATTTTTTGGAAATAAAATTATTTCCATCTAAATAAAAACTATGATTTTAATGGAAAAGATAGGCTAAAAACTATTTTGTATTTTGCAAATGTAAATAATTAGATCAGTTTTTATATTTTTATTAATTTTTTAAGCAATATTTTCTAAATCTTCAAATGAATATTGTTGAAATAAAAGGCTAATTTTTTTCTAATAAATTATTTTTAAAGAAATAAATTTGTCAATCCAAACTACAGAGTAAAATAAATGGATAGAGATATTTTCCTTTTGTAATAAATTAATTATTTAATATACATTTAACAATCAATAACTTTAATTAGAAAAAAAATATCAATTTCTAATTACAAATTTGTGAATTAAATTTATGTATGATGGTATTAGAAATCGATGTTACAGATACTTCTTCTTGTTTGTAAGATCAAAGAATTATAATTTTTACTGATTCCAAATTTTAGTAACTAAGTAAATAAATGTCAAGTAAATATTATTCTCTCGCTATTCTTTGATTTTAATAATTAAAATATAAATTAAGTTCACTCAAAATCATAATAAATTTTCTTCAAAGATTTACTAATGAGCTATCAAATAATAAAAAATATCTAAGATTAACCAAAAGAATAAAATATGTTCTCAAAAAAATACTAAAATTCTTCTTCTGTCTCCCCTGAACGCAATATAAGTTCATCAAATTTAAAATTGTTTAAAGATGATCATGATTAAGAATTATTTTTTCATAAAAATAATATAAACATACATTAAAATCAAAATTCAAGTACAAATAAGAGATAATCAAGTGAAGCAAAAAATAAGTAAGATGTTGCTTAAAAGTGTTATTCAAATGTAGTTAATTCTTAAAATAAAAGTGGTCAATCAACAATAGATTAAAATAGTTTTCAAAGTCAAGAAAAATCTTTAGGAAAATTCTTGAATGGTTCTTTTTAATAAGGTAAAAAATAAATTGAAAACCATTAAAATAGATATCAAATACTATTATGTCCCTCATATGAAAGCTAATACAGCTTTCTTTAATAATAAGCTTTACAGCCTACTACTTATTAAATGGAGAAAATGAGTAAGAAGCCTGTATATCAGACCCATATAATGATATCATCTCCACAAAGTTATTCCTAAATTACATTACAACATGAAACAAGCATTTAAAAAGGCATAAATAGTGTAGATTAATAAGAAAATGAAGATTAGAAGACTATGGGCTTTCAAAATTAGAATTAAAACTTAACGGCAAGATCTATGTAAATGATATAAAAGTTTTGCAGTAAAAATGATTCATCAAGCAAAAGCTTTAGCAATTGTAATGAACCAATAAATAGTTCTACTTAGCAAACAGAAAAGTTTAATTAAAAATAAATGCGATTATACTAAATCCTAGCAACACAGTTCAAAGATAAAAATATCTAATAGTGTTGCTAGAATTAAAATAATAATAAAACAGATAATTCTAAAAAAAATATTGAAAATAGTTTTTAATAAAAATCAAGAAACACAAACTAGTCATTGCATACTACTTTCCATTAAACAACTAGCACTTAATTTTCAGTTAACCAATTACAACAATAGAATTAAAATGAAAAGCAAGAAAGTAATCAATCTAAGTTATTGAATCAAATTCAAACTGAAAGATTATACATAAAAAAAACTAAAGTACCCAACAACACTGAAAGGTTTTCAATATAAGAAAATTCATAATCTTAAAAAATATTGAGAAACCCAATTTAATTACCTGAAATCTAAAAAAAAGACGGACATGTTTGTGATAATTAATTTCAATCAAAATTTATTTAAACTAAAAGCTGTAAAACAAATACTCTAAAAGAAGATTGTAAATCTTCAAGCAACAGCTTTCACTCTAGTTAACTTATTGATATTAAAAGCACAGAGTTTTAAAATTAACAACTTTAGAATTCTTTGAATAAACATAATCATTTTTTTAAAATTTTTAATCACTATGATGAAAAGAAATATAATTTAGAAAGATTTAAAATATTAAAGACAGTATAAAAATCTTCTAATCAAATAAAACATCAACTTAGCCAAAAATAACATAATAATTATGAAAGTCTTAGGTCATAAAGCTAAGAAAAACATTACAATACTTAGTCATCTAAAAAATTATAAGAAAATTTTGAATCATAATAATAATAATAATAAAACAAATAAACTTCTTTATCTCCTGAAATTAAGTAGAGATATTCCATAATTTACCCCTTTATGCCTATAGTATATAATAATCAAGAAGGCAGTAATACCAACATAAAATAATAAAGTAATTTTATTTTTTAATTATTTTAAAAGACATGCTCTTCTAAATTTTCCTTTCTTTGCTTTACACAAAATATTTTTGTTTTTTTTGAGTGCCTTATCTCACTAGATACACTATTGTTATTCATTTAATGAAAAATATTGATTTAAAATCTTTAATGAAATAACTTAAATAAAATAGGTGAGTTACTTTGTTTAAAAGGAATGAGTAAAGTTTTTAGTGTCTCAAACACTTTTATTAAACTAAAGTAAATTAGTATTATAAAAATCAAATTAAACTTTTAACTTAATTTACTAAATTTTCTAAAGAGAAAAAAGGATATTTGAAGCAGATACAAGCATCAATCTAAGAGAATTTAAAAATTAAAGATTAAGCTTGCTCAACTCTAAAATTTAAGTAAAGGTGTATGATACATTTATTAGTAAAATAGGAGGAATAGATTATATTTAGTAGTCTGTTATATTCAAGTTCTGTGATTATTTGAATGATAATATTAATTTATAGCAAAAAGTTTCATTTGACTATAATAATATTTACTTTTTGACATTTATTATGCATGCTCTAGGAGTTAAACTAAATGTACCAAAAATTTAACTTTAGAATAACCTTAAATAGTTGGGTTTAAGTTTTATTAAAATGAAGAATTATAAGCAAATTATGACTGACTTTATATTTGAAGATTAAAAGTTAATTAATAAGACATTCCAGACAGAATTTTTGAGAAAGATGTCTCGTTGTGAAAAATATTTTATGGATTATAGCTTGCTAGAAGAAATAGGAGGAGAAGAAATATTAAAAAATATAGTTGAGATGTTTCATAATAGTATGATGAGGGAAAATCCTAAATGCTAAAAACTTAATCTAAATTCATAACAAGTCTATAAAGGTTTTCTTTATTTAATTGTGAAAGAGGATTGTCTTTCTATGACATTTGATTACCTAATCAATCTATAAAAATAATTTGAATTAACTCAATAAGATTTTTATCATGCAAAAAAATTGATTTAAAAATGCTTTGAGTGTTATGGAGTGGCAGAGAAACCTCTAAATCATGTGTTAGAAATTTTTGATTCAATTCGTCATTTAGCAACTGAAGGCTATGGTAGGCTCTCTAAGGATTAAAATAACCTTGAATAAATCATTTAAGAATTATCTTCTGATATTTATCTGTAATTAACAAAATCAAAAGAAGTAGAAGAATAATCAATTGAAGATAAATTGGCCATGAGCTAGGAAAACATATAAAATGTTGTTAATTGCCTTTTAAGACCTTACTGTCATCCTTACTACAATTATTTATACTTTCCATATAATAAAAGCAATAGACCACTATAAAATAAAAATCATAAAAAGAATGTATAAAATTTAATACAAAGTAGAATCTTTCCTTTCATAGCTAGTTTTATTTAAGAATATTTCCAGAACTCAAATCCTTAAAATTTGACTTCTTCTCAGAGTCCATCAAATATTCAAAAAAAAATATCTAATTTACTAGACCCTTTGATTATTTTAGATATAAAAATTAAATTATAATTCCTCATAAATAACGTAAAATACAACTTGTAAGAGGACAATCAACATATTTACAATACTCTAGTAGAAATGTCCCCTCAATTTATCATACATTCTGCAGAAGAATTCTTGGCTATTAATGAAAAAATAAAATAAGATCTTTAAGGAAATTTATCAGAATAAGCATTTTAACATATCTATAAAAGCTTATTCAAGTTCTGCCTGAATTAATTTATTGATGACTTTCCTCTAAGAATATCTGCTTATGATATTTTTGAAATGATAAAAGAATATAAATTAAGCTATAAAATGGTAGAAAAGATTTGTAAAATTCTTTGGAAAATTCTTAAGTTTAATTGCTTATCTGAAATCATCATAGAAATTTTTTATAAATAATATTGTTCTATCAAAGATTTTTTGAAAGCTTGTTGTGAAAGTTAATTTTAAAAACCTTCAAGAGATAATTGATTAAGATTACTTTAAACAAAAATTTACTGTCTCAATGTTTTAATATTATTTTTTATGAACAATGATTGGGTATTCTATGATCATTCAGTTTAAATTAACTAAAATTAAATTAAAATATTTATCTCTTCTTTTTAGTAAAACATCAATTAATTGTTAAGATTTATGTTTAAAACTTCAACTAACTTCCTTTTATTTTCTTCAAGACTTCAATTTATTTAAAAAAAGTGTTTAATTTGATAACATGCCTTTACAAATGTTATTTCTTTTCAAAATTTCAAAATACATTTGCTTTTTTCTCATTTTTTTTAAATAAAAGTTATTTTGTTGGTTTGTATAAATTAAGGAACACAAACATAAAAAGAAAAAAACAAAACTTCTTGAATGATCAATTATAATAATTTTAAGCTTAGTGATCGTTGGATAAATATTTCCCTTACTATTTTCACTTTATGCATTTATTTTAATATAAAAATTCATTTGCTAAAGTTTATTCTAACTGTTTAATGTTAATTGGCTTGGTAATGTAATATTTCATTCCGTTTTAAAATGCCTTTTATTTTTCAGAATCTTAAACGAATGCAGAGCATGCTGAAATAACAGGTTTAGTCGATGACTGTTACTCATTATAGAAGTTAAAAATTTCAGTTGTTGTTTAGTGGCCATCCATGACTGGCATATCAATATCCATAAAAATTAATTTGTAGTTTTAACAGCACTATTAATTATTGTACCTTAGCTTTATTTTTTAAATGGCTTCTAAACCACTACTTGACTTATCTGCATAAAAGCCAAAAGTTTTAAGAACTAATTGTAAGGAAAATAAATTAAAATCATTGTCATCAACAATTAAAATTTAAGAGCACTCACAAGTCTTATCTGCATTTAATTTGTTTAGTTATTATTATGTATTATTTACTTTTTATTCTTTTTCTTGTTTTAGCTTCTATGAATTGATTGTATATATTTCTTGAAGCATTCTTGTCTTTTGGTTTGATTTTTTCATTTTTGTTGAAGAAAATAATGAATCATTCATTGCTTACTCCTAAATTATTTGATCTTTGAGAATCTATAAAGGTGACTCACAATCTTTGAAATACTGATTTCTCAATTATAAACTATTTGTACAAATTATGTTGAAATTAAGAGAAGAGTTTTCTTCAAGAATTTAACAAGATTCTATTTTCTTTTCAAGTTGGTTATCTACAGCTATGAACGATTGTTAAAAAATTAAATCTTCTTTTGATTTTTAAGAGAAAAGAATTTAATCATTATTATATTCTTATGTTTTTTAATTTGATAGGTTAAAAGTGTCTAATTTGCTGCTGCATTTACTTTTTATTTTTGAATTAAGAAAACTTCCTTCTGACGGAATTATTGAATTATTATTAAAAGATGAACAGTGTAAAAAACTAGATTTGCTATTTGTTAATACTTTTTTAGGTACCAAACTTAGTGTGATTGTACTTTATTTAGAGTATTGTTTTGAAAGTTAACCCTCCAAAGGCTCAGTTGTGATATTATATAAAAACTAAGAATTTTCTATATTAACAGAATTTTAGTTAAATAAGTCAGGCTTTGATTTTTAAAATTCTTAGCTTATTCGAAAAGATTTCATGATATTCAATATATTTTATCTTGAAGTTTAATGTGCAAAATTTGATTTACTTTCAATTTTAGTGCAGCTTTCCCATTTAATTATTTATTAATTGAAGATATCTTTTAATTTATATTTGCATCCTGTCTTATTTAAATCTCTATCAATTATGTAAAAAGAAAAAGTTGATCCTTCGTTTACCTTAGATTTTACCATCATTTTTCTATTTCCTCCTAAACCCATAGCCAAATTATTTGTTATGCTCAATCCAAATCCTGCACCCTTAGTATTTAAGTATTTTGCATTCAACTTATTTCCAAATGTTTGAAAAATATTCTTCAGATTATCTTCTGGTATTCCACATCCTTATCAAATAAAGTTATTTTAAATAAAACTTAAATTTACTTAGTTAAAGATTAAAGCCAAAATTTAGAAAATTATGAGGGGAGAAGTTGATATTTAATACAAAAAATATGGAAGCAAGTAAAAATAAAATTTAAAATTAAATGGTTAAAAATGATGAAACGAAGATTTATTAACTCCCTCCCTCTCTTTAAAAAAATTTATATTAATTTGTATATTTTGTTTTAATTTTAATGCTTTGATTCGATTCAAACTTTACTGAGTTCTATTTAAAATTGATTCTTTCTTTTATATTTCAGTAATTACAATTTTTATGAATTATACTAGAAATTTATTTAAAGTTAAACATTTAATTTACCTGTGTCGCTTACATCTACTCTAATTAGTTTAGGAGATTCTAAGGCAAATATTATTCTAATATTTCCTTTTTAAGTAAATTTGAGGGAATTGCATAATAGATTTAAAATAACTTATCTAATTCTATTTAAATCAGAGTGAATCTATTCTGGCAGATTACTATCAAATTAAACATCAATTTATATTCCTTTTAGTGCTGCTTGATGGCAAACCATATCAATACATTCTGTTACTAACTCAAATAAACTTAATGGAGTGAATGTTAATTGGAAATCTCCAGAATTAATTTAAGCAAAATCAAGAATATCATTTATTATATTTAATAAAATGTAATTTGAATTTAATGCGGGTTTAACAATCGTTTCCAAGACCTCTTGAACATCTATGTTATCTTATTCAAAATTTTGAACAAGAAGCTAGAGCATTTAAATACTACAATTAAGAGGGGTTCTCAATTCATGAGAAACTGATGCTAGCATTCTATTTTTATATTCGAATATTTCATTTTAATTAATACTTTTTAAAAGAGCAGTATTGTCAAAATATTCAATGAGAATAAAATACTCACTGTTTAAATTAGTCCTTTTTCCTAAATATAATCCAACTTTTAACCACTAAATTCTGTTTTCATTATTTTCTTAATCTTAGAGAATAATTATGATGTCATTTTTATCCTCAAAATACATAATATTTGTCCTATTATTATGGTCTTATTATTAATTTTATTCATCTTAATATTGATCATTCCGTTATTGAAGTCTGCTGGAAGATCTGAATCGCTAGAGTTCGTTCTTTTCTTAAGTAAAAAATATGCCTTAGATCAAATCTTAAAGTGTAGTAGCTTTATTTCTTTTAAGTATTTCTAAGGCTTATTATGGGATGATTTGCTATTTTAAAGAACTTAATTTTTCATTATAATTTTTTTGTGTTGATTAATTTTTTCTATTTAAGATCTGTTCATCATTAATCAAAATACTATTTCTACAATCTAAATTCTACTAACCCAATCTTTTTTAGCTTTAAAATTAATTTTATGTGGATATTAAATTAGAGGATTTAATATTTGGATTTAATTAAATTTCTATTTGCTGATTCTAATCTGCTATTTCATAGTGATGATTTTCATCACAATTTAAATTAGATTATCCTGGGATTTTTAAGAGACTTTATTTATTTTTACTTTCTTCTACTTAGATTATTTATAACTATAATAGCTTTTCATTTATACTCTCTTCATCATTAATATTTATTTATTTTTTAATAAATTTGTTATTATAAACTACTTCAAGTTTTTGATTAAAAAGTGCTAACCCTGTTTTTAAATTATCCAAGACTCTTTTAAAAATAATTTCATTAGGATAATTGCAATCAAGGTTATATTCTGAACTTTTACCTTATTACTCTTTTGATTTTAATTCATTTCTCTAATTTTTAGCCTATTAATTTGAAGAAGGATGATAATCATAGTTTTATAATGGAATTTTAGCTTTGTAACTCATAGGAGAAAAAGAATTATTCTAAATTTCAAATGAGGAAGAATTGTTGAGAACTTTGCTTTGTTCAATAACTTATTAGGCATCACAATTATTTGAATTACTTTTCTACTAAATTTACTTCTACTAAATTTATGATATAAAATATCTCTCTATAGTTAGCTTACTTTAAAATGAAAATGCAAATAAAATTGAAATTATCATGAAATAGCTTAATTGTAGAATCTGATCATAAAAAATACTAAAAGATGCTATTAAAGCAATTAACAAAATAAATAAAATAATTTTTCTTAAAGAATTTCCTTGCTATATTAAATACTCTACCAAAAAAGCTAAAAAGATTGGGAACTAAGAAAAGCTGTTTTTTAGTATGATATATTGAAATGTGTAACTTAGGTAAACTAATAGGATAAGTAGCTTCATAAATTGATGAATAGAGACTTTTAAAGTAAAAAAATAAGATATAATTAATAGAATAAATAGAGTAGCTTGTGATGCAATGAGTTCATACTACATCAAGTAATTTTAATCATAATATTTAGCAATTAATAAGACAATCAATTCATAAAAGAAATTTGAAGAAATAACTAGCAACTAATCATGGCAGATTATTTTCTCTAAGAAATATTTAGATAAATAATTTTTACAAGAAAAATTATCATTTGAATTTTAAGATAATGCTTTCTGCATAATAATTTTATTTCGATGATTATTCTTCTACTTATTTTTATTTTAGCAATCTATTTTTACTTAATTAATTACTAGAGATAATAATTACTTTTATTAGACAAAATAATAAAGAAAAGCATTCAAACTTTTTAAAATTACAATACTAAAATCATAAATTATTTTTTGGTTAATTTGAGGTGGTTAATCATTACTTTAAATTCATAAAAAGTACAGAAGAAAAATATTATAAATGATAAAAAGAACTAGCTTTTTTGCAGTAATATCAACTTACCTATCGATGGATGGAATTCAGAAATTAGTTTTATAATTTTTGTCTTTTAAAAAAATAAAAAATCCTTTAATCAATTGTAAATAAATATTATTTTTAAGAATTCTCTAAATTAGATTATTGAGAGCAGAGGTTTCAAAAAATTTTTTTGAAATATTCTGTATTCCAAAAATTAATTTTATTTTTATATTAATTTTCTTTCAAAATTATATCATCCTCCTCCTCCTGAAAATAGAAAAATTATTAAAAAAGATATAAATAAAGTGAATGATTAATATCTTTATTGAAAATTTTGTGTATTTTAGTTTATTAATAATAATGTATTTAGTACTCATAAATTACTCTCTATTATTTTTAAATTAATTTTTTATTTATCTTCATCTTTGATGGAATCTGCTTTTTAAATAAATATAACAATACAAGTTATATCATCCCTTGAGAGACTTTCCTTTATTCAATAAATTAATTTTAAAAACTATAAAATAATTTATGTTAATTTACTCTTTTCCATGCATTAGATGCTTCAATAACTAATCTTTCAGCAGCCAAATCAACTTAACCTTTCTCATAGTATTACTATACTATCTTAACTGCATCTTAATTGGATAAATATTCCCAAAGCCCATCTGAAGCTACAATAATAAACTAATCATCTTCATTAATCTCAGACTCAAGAATTTCTTATTAAATATTAAATAATTTTTCTCTAAGATAATATTTCTTCTAATTTTACCTGGCTCACAGTTTACTCCAGCCTGAATTCCCACCTTATCACCAAAGCTTCTAGTCATAGCTAGACCTGGAATATCTAAAGAGCTCATCCAAACTCTTAATGGTCCAATAGGATTTCCATAATGATCTATTTAAATAGTAAAACAATTAAATAAAATTAATAAATATTAAATTGAATTAAATACCTTTTTGACTTTATACCCTACCTCCACTTTAAATTATTCTTTATTTTTCTCTATCAAAGCATGGTTTATGGTCTATAGAAAGAGGAATAGCTTATATTTCATTTACATTTTTTTTCCTTGCTAAAACAGCTCTTGAATCTCCAACATTTGCACAAATAATATTTTTACCATATATAAATACACTTACTAAAGTAGATCCACTAATTAACAATTTTTTTTGTTTAAGTATTAGTTTTAATTTTAATAATTACCTGAGATTTGAGTCTACCTCAGACTTTAAAATATCTGAGTTCACAGTGTAAAATGCCTACTAGATACAGTTTTTAAAGTCTTGTATATCCAAATCTTTAAGAAATTCATTATCTGTTGATTAGGCTTTTTCTACTTTTTCATTTTCTACTTTGTTTGCTTGCTATTTTTTTTTTGCTATTTTCAGGTATTTAAGAAAATGTTTGTGAAGATTTTTTCTAATCATTCCTGAAATCAAATGCCCATTAACACCTTTTACCAATATTAAATAAATTACATATGTTACTAAAAATTTCTAAATTTATTTTCCCTAAAATATATTTAAAATGTAAGGGTTTAATAATATGAATTTTATTTAACTTATATAAGGGATTGAAAAATTACACTCTTAATCTGTGAATTGACTTAAAATTGTTTTAATCATTCATCATAATAAATCATAAATTTAATTTACCATGTCCATCACAAACAGCAAATAAGGAGATTCCATTTTCTCCTAATTGTTTAGGATAAATAATTGGGCTATCTTGATTTATTTTTGGATTTTTGTCATAAGTGCAACCTGCTTTTGTTTTGCATGAAAACTTAAATCTTCTATCAATTGATTCCTTTTAAGATAATATTATCATTAATAAAGATATTATAAATGAAGACATATTTTACATTAAATTTTTTAATAGCTAATTATTGATTAGATATCTCTCTTTACTATTGTTATTCTATTTTGCTAGATAAATAAGGGATTGATAGCTTTTCCTTACGAATTTAAAAAATAGAAGAATTATTTTGCAATATAGATTGGTTTTATATAGATGTTTCATTATTTAGTAGTTTTAGTTATAATAGTGACCTATATTTATCAGAAACAGGCTTTTAATTAGGAATAATTTTTTCTGTGTTTTCCTAACCTTGTTCAGTTAGCAAGTAATCTGATAGCTTTTTATGAGGTTTTTGCTAGATTTTATTTAAATGCTTAGTTTTTTAGTATTGCTAAAAATATGGATTATAATCAAAAGCTTCATTAGTAATATACTTGTTATTCTTTTATTAATGGTTGTTATTAGGTGGTAGATAATTTGAAACTTAGTAATCTGAAAGTTTCTTTAATTTTGGAAGACTTTGAGATCCATTTAAAGATAAATCACCTAATTGATCATGTTAATAACAAAATTTTAAAAACCAAATAAGCAAGCAAACAAATAAACTATTTATATAATTTAATTCAAAAACTAAAATGTAATATTTTATTTCTACTTTTTCTTTGAGAGTTAAAGTTTTATAAAGGAACTACAGATTTTTTCTTATTTAAATACTCAATCTAAGGAAAATTTAGATATTATCTATTAGGACTAAGAGATGTTGCTTTTAATTCATCTTAAATTTAAGAGTTTTAATTGCGGTTATCTTCTTTCAATTTTAAGAAAGATGATCTAGGATTTCTGGTATTTTAAAATATATTTCATCGAATGTATTTATTTAAATAAAATTTCTATTTTACATTTTCAGAGATATAGCTTTGTTCCTCTCAGTAATCTATTAACTGTCTAAATTCTCTTAATCTTCATTTTCATAATAAAAGTGAATTTAATTTTAGAAAACGAAAAAATTGGAGATTAATTTGCTACAACTAAAATTAACTTTTACTTGAATTTGAATACTGCATATTTATTTAAAGGTCACTAACTTAAGAGCTATTTTTCTTAGAGATATTTGCTGCTTAGTTGATACCTTAAATATTTTCAATTTGATAATCTTCTGAATGAATTGTTTGAATTGGCTACAACATTATTTATCACTTTTAAAGTTATCTTAGTATTTATTAATCTGCTTATATTATAATTTGTTTTAATCAACGGATTTGTAATTAATTATGAATTTTATTTCCGCCTACTATTTAATTTGTAATATATTTATTACATTCTCAAGCAATTAGGATAATCAAATAAATAGTTGAATTGTTATGGCCAATTTTTACAGCATTATTTATTGTATAAACATTTTTATTCAATAATTTCATATACTACTACAATGTAATTCTTAAACATTTAAAAAAGTTTTGTAAACTTATGATAGAAAATGAATCCTAATAATTTTAAAGCCAAGGGAGAGAACATTTATGGGATAAATCTTAATTAATGAAAGTTGATGGTATATAAGATTGAAGATAATAAAGACTAAGTGGAGATGAATGATATGAAGTTAATTAAAATATGATTAATAGTATAAGTATATAATAAATAAAATATAAATTTGGTTACTATTTAAATTAGATGAATATAATTTATTTATTTATTTTATTTTTTATAATATGCTCTTGATTTTAACCTAAGACAATTTATTATTTTTAGTGAGTTATTTGATAATTTATTGATGTTATGTAGTTAGGTAAGTAGGTAGGTGGGTAGATAGGTTGGTTGGTTTATTTTAAGATTCTTTATTAATTATAAAAAATTAGTATTTTTGTAGTGTTAATTGATTTAAACTAAAATCATTTCTTTCATGGCTTAAAAACCTCATTAATATGCTTAGAATTATTAATTATCATTTTTTAAGAGTTGGACTTTAAGCTGTATAATTTTTTATGTTGAAGTCCCAAGAATTTACAAAATTAGGTTCATTGTTTCCTTCCTTTTATTACTCCTGAGATATAGTTACTTTAATTAGGTTTTCTTCTTTTCCTTCTAGTGAAACAGGAGGCTTTTTAGGTACAGGAGGAAGTAGTTTTCTTTTATAAAAAGAATAAATGCTTTAATGGTATAATAATAAATAAATTTACCTATTATATACTTCTTCCCAATTTACATCTTTAAAGAAAGCATGGCTTTTTACTTCATCTGCTCCTTTTGATCCAAGTCTTTATATGGGGTCTTTAGAGAGGAGCTTTATTAAAATTAAAATTAAAATTAAAAAATAAATTTCTTGATATTTTTATTACTCCTTTTAGCAAGCTTTTGGCAGCATCAGAAGCTTACTTAGGCATCTTAAGGGGAGCATTACGTATATTATCAAATAACTTTTATTTATTGTCACTATAATAAGGTGGCATTCCTTCAAGTAATTCATACATCAATACACCTAATAAATACCAATCTAAGCTTTATGTGTGTCCAGTCTTATTTAACATTTCAGGAGGAAGATAGGCTAATGAGCCACAAAAAGATTTTGTAATATCTCCTCTTTGCATTCCTTATTTAGCTAAACCAAAATCGGTAATGCAAGCATGTCCATCTTTATCTAAGACAACATTTGATGGTTTTAAATCTCTAAAAACTATATTATTTTTATGAAGAGCTTCAAGGGCAAGCACTATTTCACAAATATATATTTTTGTAATTTGTTCAGGGATTCTGCCTTTACGGAAGAGCAAATTATCTAAATCGCCACTTTTATTTATTTATTAAATTAATTTTTTATATTGTTTATATAAAAATAATAGAATTACCCTGGGCAATAATCCATGACAAGATAAAGCTTATTCTTTGTTTAAAAGGCATATTTAAGAGATACTATAAAGGGATGTTGCATAACACTCAAGACGTTTCTCTCTGTTAATGCATATTTTAATATATTTTTTCCTAAAATTCTTTCCTTTTAAAGCACTTTCATTGCAAAAAATAGTTTGTCTTCTTTCTTTTATACTAAAAATACTTAACCGAAAGCACCTTTTCCCAAAGTTTCTATGATTGTAAAATCATTAGGACCTACAGAACTTTTCAACGAAGATTCCTGTTAGACTTCGACTTACCTAAATTGGAGTTAATTTTTTGCTAATTTCTTAAAATGCTCTACAATAACTGCCCCTTGAGAGGGTTTTTCTTCTTTGTGATTCTTTATTTTTTAAAACAATTAAATATAAGCAACAAAAAAATATATTGTTATTTACTTCACTAGGCTTGATTATAGAATTATGATCAAAGTTTCTAGTAAGTCTTAATAACTTTGTAACATGATCTTGTCTACTATTTCTCATAATATTATTGTTAAAGAATGTACGATTATACATGTCTTTTCTGATTAAATTTTCTGCTTGTATTCCTTTTTCAGCTGCTTTTTAAGAGATAATCTAGTATATGTCAAAATTTTACAGTTCTTCACATGGAGTATTTCCAATATGATTTTTAATTGTCATATCAACATCGTAATTAAGCAGAAGTTCTACAATTTTAATGAATCCGTATTTGCATGCATAATGTAAAGGAGTGTTAAATTCTTTATCTTACTCATTAATAAACGAAGAGTCTTTTTCTAAAATAATTTTAATGCATTCATGACTACCTCTTATACTTCCTAAATGTAAAACTGTATAATCAAAGGATGTTTTTGCTTTAAGATCTGCTCCCTTAGAAATTAAATACTGAACTATATCGGCATGTCCTTCATTACATGCATAGTGAATGGGAGTCCATTCATCATGCCATCTAAAAATAAAATAAAATTTTAAAAATAATTTTTATATTTTTTAAATTTTAAAATGAATTTCTTTATTTTTTTTGGTTTATTTATTTGTTAAATGCTGAGAATTCAATTTCTAAATTCTTTTTGATTAAATCTTTTATAAGATCAATGCTTCCTAGCCTTAAATATCTTTCATTAAAATTTTGGAAAAATTCTATCCAAAGTATATAAAATGCTAAGTTAATACTTTTGGTAAATTAAAATCTTAAGACATTATTATTGTTTTAACCATTTAAATAATTTTAATTACTTAATATCTGCAGTAAATGGAAGATTCTACTTATCAAGTATCTCCTTAAGACCTATTAAATCACCCATTTATACACAATCAAAAAAATCTTCCTTCAACCTTTTTATCTACCTCCTATAAATAATTTAAAATAGATTTGAGATAGATATTTATTAAACTTAAATAATCAAAAGAGCATAATATAGTTTAATAATTCCATGTTAAAAGCTATATAATCCTATTTATTACATACAATTATCTTTTAATTTTACTAATTAAATATTTTTAAAAAGATTCTTGAAAATGAGAAATACCAGTAATCATTCCACGCCTTTGTTTACACTTATTCCGCTACTGGAGTAATAACATCATACTTAGAGTTAATTTCTTCTATCTTCTTTTCTTCTCTTGCATCATATGATACACCGTTATCAAGATCCTTGATCATAAATGAATTAAGATTATCATAATCATCTAAAAACTAGTCAGCCCCTTATTTACTATTTCCTAAAGAAACTGGAGAATTGTCACTTTAAGGAAAATGTATAATATCTTTTGTGCTTATTTCACTATTACTCATTTATGTTATTGTCTAATAAATTGTACTAAATTTTTATTTGCTTAGTTAGTATGCTAGTTAGACAGTCTAAAATCAATCAATCAAACAAACAAACAAAATCCTCCTTTTATAAAAATATTTATATATTTCTTGATTTGATTCTTAGATTTTTAATTATTTTTTGATTAATAGATAAACCTTTCTTGCAAAATTCTTTCTTTTATTAATAATTAATAGATTAGTTAGTTTGTTAATTAGTTAGCTTGTTAGATAGATTGATAAGCAATATTAATGAAAGATTGTTTCAACCAAATTTTTAGTTTTTTATTAACCATGGCCATGATCAAATAAATTACTTATTTTGTCAAGAAGTAGCCATCAATCAAATTATTAATCTAATAAATTTAATTACCAGTTTTCTTCTGCAAAGTCTCTAACTAAATGTTAATCTAAATTTCTCATTTATATCTGATCACTAATAACTCATTTTTTGATAATTTTCTCAAATTTTTTCTGTTGTATTCATAAGCTTCAAGCAAATTTTTCATACCAAACATATCAATTTAATAAAATTATTAAAATATAAATAATCTAACCCTATTTAGAAATGTAAAGTTTTAATTACACTAGGATATTTTAAAAATATACATTTCTTAATAATCCTCTCATTGAAGAAAATATTGTACCATATTTTTACTATTAAACTGATTGAAGGATAAAATTGAAAATAATAAAATCAAATTAATAAAATTATTGTGGATAAAATCTAAAAAAATTCTTCAAAAGAAGGAAATATTAGAAGATTAAAAATTATATTTGAGAAAATAGAAACACAATATATTTTAGCTTTGAATATTTTAATTTGTTATCTTTGGCTGACAATATAAGAAATGAAATGAAAGATGTTAATAAAATATAATGCTAAAATTTAATTCATTTTTGTTAGATTACAGATGTATTTTTAAAAAATAACATAGAATGATGATTGTGATTTATTGTAATTTTTCGAAATGAATTCTTTTATAAATAAAAATATTATCTTCAACCCATCTATATGCATAATTTTACAAATATTTTTTAAAGTGAGTCATTTATTTTACTCTTAAAATATCTTTCTTTTCGATTCGTTCAATTTCTTTTTTACAGCTAATTATTAGATGCATTAAAATAAATATGATTTGTTGATTTAATTTATGTCTATTTTTAAATAAACTCTTTCTTATAAAAACTAATTGGTTACAATTGTCTTTTTAGTATTTCAATTTTCTTAGCTTTGAATTTCTTCTTTTATAAATTAATTTTATTGATTACTACTTTATTAATCCTGGCTTGATTTTACTTAATAATCATTTCTTTCATTTATATTTTTTCCATTCTACTTTTAATCTGTATTTTTATTATCCTAAATTTGACCATTTTCATTATATTAAATGTTAGAGATAGAATTCTTCTTCTTTTTCTACTTTTAAGCTGATTACTTTCTAATTTATTCTTCATTTTCTTATTTTTGATTCTTCATGTATTACTAAATAGTAAACCCTGTCCAAGTTCCACTTAGACTTTCTTCTGCATCAATATTATATCCATAAAAGCTTTCTCTAAAGAATTCTTCATTAAGCTCAAATTATTAAATAGTAAGTGGCTCTTACTTAACCTTTAGCTTAGTTTCTTTTATTTCATTTGTTGTTGGAATTTTATTTTTATTTGTAACCTTTTTGCTAACTTTTTAATTTATTTATTAACCACTATGATTACTTTTAGTTTGAGGATTAAAAGTTGGGCTAAGTTTTTCATTTTATTTCTATTCAAAAAATAAGGGTTTTTTACTTTATTTATTCAAGTTAGTATTTTCATCATCTTAACTTTATTCATTAGCCTTTTAATATTCTATCTAATTTTATTAAGATATATGGTTGGTGAACTCATTAAGTTTATTTTTACTTTAATTTTGATTTCGCTAAGTAGAGCTGTTGCCTGTTTAATCACTGTCTTTTCTTTTATTATATTTTTGTAAGTTCAACTACTGCTCTTTTAGATTTATTTCTATATATTCCGATTTATAATTGCTTTAGTATTTATTTATTAATGCCTAATCCTTGAATTAATCTCTATTTATTTAAGAACTATCTTGCTAACTAATCATCTTATCATTTGAGTGTGTTTATTTGTTCCCTTGAAAAGAATTATCAATATTTAATTAATTTCCTTTTTAAGATGAAGATTCTTGTGATTTATTAAAGTTATGGCTATTTTATTAATCGTTATTATTATTATTTGTTTGGTTTAAAAAGATTTTTATATTTTTATTCTTACTTAAGCCTGTAGTATTTGTTTATAAATTTTATTTTTATTAGGGTAGTAGTTATTCATTTAGTTAAATATCCATGTTTTACAGATTAAGATTATTTTATTGTGACTATAAGTTTTAATTACTCTAATTTTAACTATTTGATACTAATTTTTGGAGCTAGGTATTCTATTATAACTAATTTTAAACATTTTAGCAATTGATTTACTAATTTTCAATAAATAAATCTATTCCTGATTTTTCTTGTAATTTATTCTATTTGTAGGGTGGGATATTTATTTGACTATTTGTTTTGTTTGTTTAATTACATGGATTACTTAATGCATCATTCGCAGGTATTTTTGGCAAAAGATGCTTATTTGGTAGACTTATTTAGCTAATTTATTTGGTCAAGGCTTGCAATTTAGCTTGTGAATCCATAGGACTTAAAAAATTGGAATTTTATATTTTATTTGTTGAATTGCTTGGAGGTATTTTTTTTAGTGCTAAGCCTTCTTTAGCTGAAAGAGGTGTTTGCTTTATGGTAGTTAGCTTTTAGCCATCTATTAAAAATCCACTCAAGAATCCATTTTCATCATTTTATATTTTGTGCTCCCCCTTCCTATTTTTCTCGTTTTCTTCGAAACTTATCTAAAGGTTTTACTATAATTCTAATTAATTTGATGATCCTTTATGTGAGCTTGAAGGTTTTTTGTTTTAAATTTATAAATTTTTAAGAGATTAGTGCTAGTTGCTTTATATCTATTTGCTCATGCTTCTAGATGTTGTATTTACTGATTGATAAATCTAGTTTTTAGAAATTTATTCATCATTATCTAATTATTTTAGATGAGTTTATGGTTTTCTTAAATATGGCTTGACTACTTATTGATTGTTTATCTGATATTTATTTTAATTAAGCTAAGGTATTAATGTAGGTGGTGTTTCTTATGTATATAATTCATAATTTGAGGGCATTTTGCTATATTTAACTACAATCTTATTGTCCTTACTTTATGGGGTTTTGCTATGAATCTATGTAGTGTATTCGTAATTAACTTCATTATTAGAACTGCGAGCTTCTTAGAGATTAGAATGCTATTTTTTGAAATTTTAATTTTGATTTTAGAGAGATGCAGTAATTATTTTATTCTAAATAGCAGCATATTTCTCTTAAGTATTTGCTTTTTCTAATTTAATTGCCTATACTTCTAAATTTAAAAAGTTATCCTACTTAAGCTAATCTTTCTTTTAAACGCTAGGAGGTAACAATTTACCTTTCATTTTATCTTAGAAGAAAAGGTAAAAAAATATCTTACTTCTATATTTTAAATATTTACTAAAAATTTCGTAATTGGATTTATATAACTATAACTAATATCCACTTAATTACTAACAAAAAACTCATTATTAAATCAATCGCTATCTATAATTTAGCATTTAAAAAATGAAAAGCTAAATGCTATAAAAAACTCAAAAATGGTAATTGAAGAAAAGTAGGTAAATAAATTAAAATTCATACTATTTTATCAAATGAAATTTATGGATTTCTATTAGAATTCCAGATAATTTAAGAAAAGTCATAATAATTTAATTGAATTGTAAATTATACTTTTATTTTCAATAAATTAATGTATAAACCATAGTAACCAACTATTTCAAAGAATAAAAATTATTTTTGAGATATTTGGGTATAATTCTTTAGGGTTATTTTTAAGAAATAAATTGATAAAATATATCAACGTTTTCAAATTATTTGAGTGATATTAGAAAAATAGAAATCCTTTTTAAATTTAAGCAAAAATCCAAACAGAGATAAATCTCCTAACAAAAATACTGTTTTAAATAAAAAATCCTGGCTTAATCAATCTTATTTGAAACTATAAAATTTGTAAATAAATAATATGTAATCAATGAAATTAAAAGAAGATCTGCCTATTGATATATTTTTATCAACTCTTGTAATATTCTAATGTAAACTAATAACTTGCGATTTCCAAATTAATTCGAAATTTATTATTTTGCCAAAAGATTGTTAAAAAATATGAAAACTCTATTTTCAAAAATACTAATTAAAAACTATTGATAGTGATTAAATAGATTCTTCTTATTTTTTATATTTTTATTTTTTTAATAATAAAAGTTTTTCAAATTGATTTTACTTTCATAGCTTTTTTTCGTTTTGAAAAAGGGAATCTATCAATACATATACGGTGGTGATTAAGATCGAAAATAAATATTTCGATTTGAGTAATCAAGTCTATATTATTTTGCAATCTAATAATTTAGAAATTGTTTTGGTTAATCCCCTAATTTATAAAAATATTATTTCTTTTATTACTTTTTTTTTTAAATATTACTTTAATAAATATTCTTTTTGGTTATGTAATAAATCTATGACAATAATTTTAAGAATAAATGCTAAATCTTATACTAGTTAAGGATATATTTTTAATTATCCAAAAATTAATCTCTCATAAAAAGAGGGTTTTAGATATTTACATCTTGAAAAAATTTTAATTTTGTCAGTAATAGAGTAATAGGAGATACGGTTCTATGAAAAATATTCATTCAAGTTTTAAAAAAATTTTGCAAAGTTCTTATTTATTATAAACCAAAAGGAAATGAAATAATGAAATCAGAGAAGCATATAAAAAAAGAGAGAAGTGTTAATTAATTAATATCAAATTTAAAGGAAATAAACAAATAAATAAATAATACAAATTATCTCTTTCAAAAAACAAAAAGCTTATAAAAGGAAAAATAAAAATAATAAATTGAATTGATTGATTTATATTTAATATATTAGTGAAATCAGTAATAAGTAAAAAATACTATACGCAAATAAATTGCAGGCCTTTATAAGCAAGGAAATAAAAAAAGTAGACTCAAAAATTACCTCATCTTCATCTTTAAATTTTCTTGTAAATATTATTTTAAGTGTTTTTATTTGAGAAATTGCTGAATGTTTGAGTCATTTTTTAGTGCAATTGTTGTTATTTCTTAAATGATTATAGGTACTTAGAAAGTTATGGAATAATCCATAAAATGTAAAATAGCAAAACAAGCAAGGTAGAGATAGAAAGCTGCCATAACCTTCATAGAAATAAAAAAATAAACTCATAAGTACTTTATCTTTTAAAATAATGAGAATATAAAAGAAAGATAGACTTTTTTAAGAGATTTGAAACATGCTTTAGTCATAGATTTCATTTTCTATCAAACAAAATTTTGGGCTATTTTGAGTATACATGCATAAAGGCAATAAATAAGTCTTAATTTTTTGTCACCTTCTTTGATTGTAAATGTCAAAGTTTTTAATTAAGTTAAAAAATAATTGGTAAATGAATTAATAAGATTAATTAAATAGAAGAGAACATTGTTTACCATAAATAAATACTAAGAAACAAGAATTATCAACAAAAATAAAAAACAAACAAACAAACAAAGAAGATTGATTATCAGCAATAATAATAGTTTAAGAAATCAAGCAAAGCAAGCAATTTCATAATATTTTTGACTGAAAAAACAGAGCAAAAAAAAATTAACAAAACAAATAAATAAACAAATAATTATTTTAATAGATTAAGCCCAATGAAGAAATAACTTGAAGTTTCTATTATAGACAACAACATATTTTATAATCTGTTATAGCGAGGATCATCTTCATCAAAGAATAAAAATAATTTTATTATTTATGACATATCTGGAGGAGAATGCTTGACTGATGACTTCCAAAATTTCATAAGC
Source organism: Tetrahymena elliotti 4EA (assembly GCA_000231825.2). Classification (NCBI taxonomy): domain Eukaryota; phylum Ciliophora; class Oligohymenophorea; order Hymenostomatida; family Tetrahymenidae; genus Tetrahymena; species Tetrahymena elliotti. The sequence goes on from JH720320.1 coordinate 906,544, forward strand.
ATAGATGAAGATGTGTCAAAGTTACTTAACCAAGGCAAAGACGAATCAGTAAAATTAACTGAGATTTAAAAAATATTATCAAAGGAGAAAGAAGAGCTTTTTAGTAAGTCTAAGAGATATTTTAACTTCCTTCTTGTGTAACCAAAAGATAGCGAGTTCATAAATATCTTTAATCAAGCTTTACAACATCTGTAAAAACCAAGCAATTAAAACTTATCAGAAGAAGATATTAGAAGTAATTTGCTCTTACATAGCGGCCAGGTGAAGGTTGAGTGCGAATTATTAGTTAATGAAATCTAGAAGAAATTACAAGAACACCCAGATATTGAAGCAAATTGCAGTTAATAGATAACATTCTGGCATAAAGCAATATCATTATATAAGATTTTAAGAAACAATAAGATCAATGAAATTCACATTTTGAGAGAATCAGCATAATCTTTCTTTAATTCGTATCCCTTTATGCATAATTACTTCGTAAGCTTGAATAGTAACAATTCTTAACTCTTTTTATTTATCTCTCAAATTCTTTCCTTTATTTTTTTACTTTCTCCTCATAGTGAGCAAATCATAATATAGATAACTAAAATGAATTAGGTGCTTCTTAGCAGAGTTATCCTAATGATATTTTGTTCAACCGCCTCTATTTCGGAAACTGGAAACATGCCTCCAACGAAGAGATCATCAACTCTATCGGGATCACACATATTGTTAACATGACCTGCGAAGTTGATAACTACTTTGCTACTAACCGTAAAATAACTACTTCTTCAACTTTAATAACTTAAATAAATAAATAAACATCCTCCTCTTAACTACATCAATAACAACAACAACAACCACCATAAAAGCAATAGTAATCGACTCTCAATATTTAAAATTCACTACTAGAATTAGAATTAGATTAAATTATTTTAGAGAAAAGATTTTCTTTTTAATTAGATTAAAATGTATAATTATAATAAGTTATTTTGGAAGAAATACCAAATGCGAATTTAAGCTTATCTCCATCACAACAATGCCCAAATATTTAAAGCTCTTAGACAGCAAAAACAATAACAACTAAATCTATGCAAAACAGCACTATCACCACCACTACCACAACAACAACCAATACAACCACACCATAAACAACTTAAGCATAAACTCAAACTCCTAGTACTTTTAATAACAATCATTACCCAAATAATTAATTATCTTTTTTCTTCTCTCAAAAATCTCCACATAATATCATCGAATTCCCTTCTAAAATATAGCTCAATATAGCTTTTGCTCCTCTCTTTTAATTTCTTTTTGTTTTATTTAGTTCCCAATACATTATCTCTACTTATTTGTTGAATAAGTAGATATCCATAAAAAATTTTTTAGAATATAAACTCTCAAATGACAAAATTTCCTAGATTTGACACCTTTCAATAGTTGTATCAGTTTCAAGCAAATATTTTTTGAGAATTTTTGGAGTTACTGACCTATCCCTTACTAATTTATTTTAATTCTTTTCTCTTTAAATATAATTTCCATTCCTATTTTAATTTTTTTGAGTTCTTTAACTTATTAAATTTTCTAACAAGTTTACAAGCTGAATTACTACTATCTAAAAATAATCTCAAATAAAGAATTAATATAGAATTTAGATTAATAAAAATCAAGAAATAGATTTGAAAAAAGTTTAAGTAATAAATAGAAATATGGCTTTATGGCTTTAAATAATGAATAAATAAATATCTAAGAATTTATACTAATTTTAACTCTTCTTTACTAGGTGGATAAAGCTTAAATTACCTACTACAATAGGTGTGCAAGATTGTAAATTGTTGAAATAAGAAAAAAGTGTAAAAATGTTAGGTTGCTTAAATTCTGATTGATCCAACCATTTATCAATCAACTATGATTAACCAATCAAATCATAAGTTAAAAAGTTATTGTAAATAAATTAAAAATAAAAAAAAAAATAATGAGAGGAGATATATGCTATTGAGCTTTTCTTAAATAAGGAATTCGATAATGAACTCTTTTTTATGTTGCATTTAATTTAGGATTTTATTACTTAATAATTATTGGAAAGTAATCATATCTATCTATAATAATATTAGAAAATATAACTTACTTGAAAATCAACATTGATGATGAAGACACCTCAAACATTCAATAGCATTTCAAAGAGACATATCAATTTATTGCAACTGCAATGAGTAAACCTAACAACAAGATTCTTATCCACTGTGCCTAAGGAAAATCTCGTTCTGCCACTATCGTTTGTATGTACTTGATGAGAACATTCAACTGGAGTTTTGAATAAGTATTTACAATTTATTTTATAATTATTTTTTTAATCTTCTTTTTAGACATTAAAATATGTTCAAGACAGAAGAGAAGTTGCTAATCCAAATTATGGATTTGTTGAATAGTTAAAAAATTTTGAATAAAAAGAATTTATGTTTGATGGTGAATCTTTTGATGAATTTTCTCAATCTAAAAAATAAAACAACTCAAACTAATTCCCTGATTTCGAAGAATCAAACGAATCTGTCAAAAAGTAATAAATTCAAAATTTTGAACAACTTATAGAAGATGCTTAATTAGTCTAATGAAAGAATCAAAGCAAGCTGATACTAAAATTTATTATTGAAACTTAAAAATTAGTTGAATTTATTTAATAAGGAAATAACCTATATCAGTCCTTTTATAAAACGTGACACCTAGATAGAATAAATGTTCAAATTATAAAAAAATATCTCCTAACTAAAAAAAAATAAATTTATTAAAAACTTAAGCGAATAAATAAAAAAATAACTAAAACTTAAATAAAATAAAAAAGATTATAATTTAAATTCACTTTGAACTGAAATACCCAACATAATTAATTAATTAAAAATCATTTTCTATAAAAATAATAAATCTAATAATAATATAAACCTTTACCACTGTATGTATTTCTTTTATTTGTCCTCTAAACAATTCGATTTTATTTATTTAGCACCAAACATTTTCATTTATGTTTAATGGCCAAAACTTTTTTATCTAAATTTATAACTGAGTCAAATAACTTATTAGTCCATTTAATTTTATCTTACTTAATTTCAAATGATTAAAGTTTTTATTTTATTTAAAAATGGTAATTAAATAAATATCAGCTTTAAACTATAAGCTAACATCTATGCTTAAACCAATTAAAAATTATTTGATATTAAGATAATAAACATAATAAAAGAGCCATAGACTTCACTTTCACTTTAGAATTATCTAACTTTATTTATTTTATTTCTCAAATTTCTATTTTTATATTTTTATCTTAAAATATTCTTTTCTGTTTTGGATCAATTCATTTAAATTAAACTTTTATTTGATGGTTCTTTAAATATTATCTTTTATTTGTATCACTTAAAGACAATTTTGAAATATCTACCAATACTGCTACTTAAATAAATTTTCTGAAGATGAAATTAATAAACATAAATATTTTATCTTTTTGTGAAATTATTTTTTATTAAAGTTTAAAGTCTTTTTAATTTTTAACACATCTTTGACCTGAAATGTTTCTTCTTTTCATTTTTGAAAAGTTAGGTGACTTTTTTAAATGGAGTATGAATAAAATAGAAAAAATATTCTAGGATTTGCAAAATTGATAAGAAATTTTCTTATGGAAGTGAAAAGAAGTAGAAAGAAATCTGAAAGAACTGTAAGTAATAAACAGAAATGGCAGTAATAGTTAAGCATAATTTTTAGATATCAAAGACTTTCGTATCTTTAAAAAGGTTTATTAGATTTATTGTACTTTAGAATAAATATTGAAACTAAATAAAAATAAATTAAGATTTTGATATTAATTAAGGAGTAAAAATGAGCCAATAAGAAAGCAACGATATTAACTAAAAACGCGAGAATCCCTACGTTGATAATGAAAATTCTGAAGAATAAATTCAAAAGAAATTAGAAAAATCTAATGATTCATAAGGTATTGTTTAATCAACTAACAAGCTCTTAAAATTTTAATCGCTTTTTGGTGTTCAAAAATTTCAAAACTATCTCCCATTTTTAAATTTTTGGTTGTAGCGGCTAGATTGTAGATTCATGCCCCTAAATTAATTTAACTCGTTAGGTCTATAAATCCAAAAAAGAAACTCAAACTAAATTTGTGTTAATAAATAAAGAGATAGGAGCAACCAAATATCATAATTTTCATTAAAAACTCAAATTTGCTTTTTGCGAAAAATCAAAGCATCATTAACCTTAACAAATAACATCTAAAAATAAATTAGGAATGGAAAACAAGAAGGAAATATTCTTGATCACTGGCAACGTAAATATTTATTAATATCTTAATATAAAGCAGCAAGCTAAAAGAAATATTTGCATATTTAAAAATCTTTCGTTTGTGATATACTGACCATTTTCATCATAAAAAATAGAAAAATAAATTGTTGGAATTCTAATAAATCTTAGCTAATACCCACCTCGAACTTTCTTCTGCTAATGTTGATTGTAATCATTTAAATTATAATTAAGCATAATAATAATACTGCTTTTGTCATAGTACCTGAACTCCAAGGTAACCCTGAAGAAATCGCTAAAGAAAAAGCTTTGATTGCTTTTAAGGAAGTAAGAATAAATAATTTCAATAATCGATATTTAAAAATATTTTCCTTTAATAGGCTAAAAAACCCGTTATTGTTGAAGATACTTCATTGTGTTTCAACGCTTTCAATGGTCTACCTGGTCCCTACATGTAAAACTGAATTATATTATTAAATAGATTTAGTAGAAACAAACATAGAGCAAAATAGAAATAAAATAAAAAGAGTGTTTGGCTCTTTAATCAAATTCTTAATTTTTTTAGTAGATATCAGATATTGTTTGTATCTTCATAAATTTGATACAAGCTTAACTATTTTAGCATATATTTAAATTGATTATATAGTTTTAAATTATCATTTTTTAAAATATAGTAAATGGTTCTTATAAGAACTCAAGCCTGCTGGTTTACATAAGATGCTTGCTGGTTTTGAAGACAAAACTGGTTATGCTCAATGCATTATTACTTACATGAGTGAAGATCTTAAGGAACCTATCTGCTTCGTTGGAAGAACTCCAGTAAATTAATAAAGCTCAATCGAGATTTAAAATATTATTTTTATCAAAAGGGAACTATTGTTGAACCCAGAGGTCCTTAAAACTTTGGATGGTATTTACTTATTTTGCAAAAAAAAAGGAAATTTAATTTATATTATTTATAAAATAGGGATCCTATTTTCTAACCTGATGGTTATGACTAAACTTATGCCGAATTACCCAAGGAAGAAAAGAATAAGATTTCTCATAGATTCAGAGCTATTGATAAGATGGTTGAATTCTTTAAATAATGATTAAAAAATATAAAAATATTTGAAAATTAACTATTAATTGTATGAATTTATTTATAATTTGTTTTAAGTTTTCAATAAGTTAAATTAAATTTTTAATTTTTAATTAATATTTTTCATATTGATTTTAAGTTGAAATATTCTATTTAAATTTTCCAAAATGTTTTGAATTAAAAATATCTTTCAACATATTCATAAATTATACATTAAAAAATAAAAACAAACAACAAACTGTAAAAATTTAGAAAATTTCTAATTTAAAAAGTTAAATTTGTTTGGTCATTTTTTCTTTATCAAATCTTGATTTAAAGATGAAATATTCTAATTTGATTTTTTTTAAGAAATGTTCAATTATGTTGTTTGTTTGTACTCTTTAGCAAATTAAAAAGGTGCTTTTAAAGATATTGAGAAATCGATAAATGTATCTAAAAAAATTTTAACAATCTTTAACTTTGATCGTCAATAATTCCTTATAATAAATAACATCAATAATGTTTTATTTCTTTAAAAAATAATAAGATGGTTGAGTACTTAAATAAAAACTAACAAATATTTACAAAATTTTCTAATTAACAACAAATAATATTAAAAATTTATTTAACTTTTTACCATTTGCTTTATCATTTTCTCTTTCAATTGTGAATTTTCAAATGAAATATTCTATTTTGATTTTTCTTAAAATATGATGATTATGTTGTTTACACTCTTTAAAAGATTAATGAAATGTGTTCAAAGATATTGAGAAATAATTAAAAGGCATCAAAATTTGTATTAAGAATATTTTATTTTTGATCATCAAAAATTCCTTTTAATCAAGATATTTATTAATATTTAATTTGTTTAAAAATGAGCTAGGAAACAAGTTAATAATAAGATATTCTTACTATGGCCGTAGAAGCAAATGCAAGCATAGCAATTTAGTCAGGCTTGGCATTAGCATAAAAAGCTCTTCAGCTTGAGTAAGAAAAAAATTGTGAAGCTCTAGCCATAGACTTTTTTAAAAAAGCAATCATAATTTTGGAATAAGAAATTATTTATTGTAAAGGATAGTTTCAAACTATTTTGCAAACATTGATTTATAGCTATTAAAATAGATGCAAATCTCTTTAGTTGCAAAAGTAAAAGCGAGAGTTAGTCGAAATGGAAAGCCATTTGGAAACATTTGATATCATGGATCCATACAGCATATATCCAATAAAGAAATCTGATCTTTTAAATGTAGAGGGAGATAGCAGATTTAATCCTTTTCTTTGCTACTAATAAGGGGCTAATAACTCTCAAATATCTTTAGAAACCCTTTTAAATGTAGTAGATGAGTTCGAAAAAATAGAAATGAACATCAAACTACTCTTTACAAGTATGCATTAAGGTGTTCAACTAACAAAAAGATTATTTATAACACCCTTAATATGGTATATGCCTTAAGAAGAAACAGAAATGCTGAAAGAAAAGCAAGCAATTATGTATGAATTGGGATATAATATTGAACAAATATTAGTAATGAACAAGTATAGTCCAAGTTATGAGTTTTTTGCTAGTGTTAAGTCTTTACGTGAATATTGTTAAAGCGTTTACAAAAATAAAAAATATTTAGTTGAAGAAAACTCATAATTCTTAAATCTTAATAAAAATTCTAATACAAATCTTAACAATTAAAATAGCTAATCAGGCAATAGTACAATAAATAGCAATAATATTAGCAGCAATATAATTACCACTAGCATACTTGGAAATGATTAATTAGGATCTAATTAGCAAAACAGCTTGCAGTCGAAGCTAAACAACAAATTTGACCAATACAAAAATAAATTCTTAAAAAAATTTAAGAAAATATTAAAAACAGAAAATGAAGAAAAGTAATAAATCGATTACTATCATTGCATATTTGATTTACTTAAAAATCTTTGTCTTTTCTTTTACCTTTTACAAAATTCATATTCTCTAAACTTGCATAGTTAAAATACCTCTGCTAATGCAAATGAAACTGAAATAAACTCTCAAATTGAAAAATTTAAAAATGATAGAAAATTCATTTACGTTTTTATAAGAGAATTTGTTATAAAAATAATCCTTAGTGATCTATACATTAAATATAACCAATATATCACCTATTCTAAAAAAAAGTAATCATGAATTATTAATGTAATATTTCTTAACAAATTTCTTTGATCCTTTAAAAAGTTATGATTATTTAAAATATATTCAATTTGAAATTACGTTTAAAATTTTTTTAATATTATCTATCTTAGATTTTGGTGTGAAAATAGTAAAATTTGTTTTTTTTTTTATTGAAACCATTTTAAAAATTAGAAATAAATATCAATTTTAAATTTAAAAACATCTACTATTATTCAAGCTTGCATAAAAAATTAAAAATGAAAGAAAGTTATTTTTAGAATTAATTATTTTATCTTTTGATTTCGGTGTTAAAGTAAATACAGCTATGTATTTTTTATTGAAATTATTTTTGAAGTTAGCAATAAATAATAAATATTTCAATTTGAAATTTAAATTCATCTGCTATTTAAAAAATCTAAAATTAAAGAAAGTTATTATGATTAATTAAACAAGCATCTTTAAACAGATAAATAATTTGAAAAAATATCTAAAAATTAATTTATTAATTTTAAATAATAATTAAAATAAGCATTTTATAATTTTTGAGCGATTTTATTTAATTCAAAAATTTACAACTTATAGTTTAAAAGCAAAATGAAAAATATGATTTAAATTGAAATCGCAAAATATTCTTTTACTTTTAAATAATTATAAGAAAACCATATTCACATTTATTTCAATCGATACTATTTAGGTTTTATATTTTAATTATTGGGACTTATAAAAAGGTCTTAAGGGAATATTGTATAAAACAAGCATTAGATTGTGAAATAGATAAAGTTAAATCAAACTTGGTTTTTCGGTATTTTAAATTTTAGTATAAAGACATGGTATAGATTGATTGATACATAATATTTTTATTAAGGGGTCGTACTTATAACGAATAATGAAATAAAGAAGTTATTTACTTTTTTAATAATAAAAAGAGGAGTAAATCATAGTAATACTGATTATTTAAGAGATAATTGAAATAAATAATTTGATTATTATTAAATTTTGGAATATATCAATTTAAATAATAATTAATTGATTAAAAAAAAGAAAAAGCTTATCTATTGATTAAAAAACTTACAATCAGACAAATACTTTAAAATCAAATACAGGCAACTAACTAATTAGCTAGCTTATTAAAATATTAGGTAAACATAAAAATATTAAAATACATTTTAGTATTTTTCTATTTAGATTCTTCTGTATTTTAAGCTAAAATTTGGTTCATGGGATATACTTTTATTAGGAGAAAATACAGATTTTTGTGCATCATAAGTTCTAAATAATGATTTACACCATTAATTTTGAAAAAACTTAAAATTTTTTTTAATTAAAGGATGCAAGGATTAACTGCAGCTAAGCAAAGTAAAAAGAGTAGTAATATACCTTTAGCAGTTCCAAGAGGAGGTGGATTACCGATTAATCCATTCTCTAATGGCCACTCTAAGAAGAAGAGTTAATCAAAAAAAACATTTGATTAATTACCTAACTTTGAGGAAGTTAAACCTTAGTAAACTGAGGAAAACGATCATAGATTTGACACAAAAAATAAAGAATTATTATACTTAGATACTGAGTAAGTAGAAATACTGCATACATAAAACAAAGATGAAGATGAAATGCGTTAACATGTTTAAAAAAAATAAACTTTATAAAACATTATTGAAGATGAAGATGATGGAGATAATGCTATTGGAGGTTTTGAAGATGGTAGAAAGACAAAAGCATATTATGCAAGATTTTTACTTATTGATTAAGCTGTCTCATCTTTTTCTTTTTTATCAATTGTTATTGCTGTTTTAGAATATGATCTTGAATTTGAAGAAAAGGAGGAATTTACAGCTAAAGCTATGCTTTGGATGACCTTTATATTGACTTTAGGTAAATTAACTCAAAAATTTTAAATAAACAAAACAACAATTTAAAAGGGAAGAATAAATAGCAAATGAAATGAAATAACACTTAAGAACGAATAATGAAAATAAGTTTCTTAGCCAACTTCAAATTTTCTTTAAAAAGAGAGAATACTTTCCTTTTAAGGTTGTTGCAGATAAAAAAATATTTAATTTATACAAAGAAGGAAGGAAGGATAGAAATTGTTTTTCTATGTTTAACTGATTTCTTAATAAATATTGAACAAACAAACTGAAATTAATTATTAAATTAATAAAAAAAACATCATCATCATCAAATCTTTTTTTCTTTTAGCTTCAAATCAAAGAAAAATAATTGAAAAAAAAAGATTAATTAATCAATATAATACATGATATTAAATTTTCTTGATTTCCGATTTTCTAAATCTTTTTTAATTCTATAACGAAATTTATTAATTAATATTCAAAAGGCATGATTTTACTTACTATTGTTAGGTACTAAGCGAAGCTCGATTGGCTTAAAACAAGAAAAGTTATCTCTTAAAAATCAAATTTAATCACATCGGGATATTTTAAGTGGATGCTCACAGAAATTATTATCAGTGCAGTACATCCTATGCCATGGACATGGTAAATTCGTCTTAATTTTTTCAATGAGCCTACCTAAGGAGAAGCATATTATCATTTAAATGAAATTCTATTGTTGATTATGCTTCTTCGCGTTTTGTTGATCGTTAGAACGCTCTTGATGATGTCAGTCTGGTATAATAATAGAACTCAAAGAGTTTGTAGTATGTATGCTTGTGAAGCTGATTACTTATTTGTTGTCAAGTGTATCATGGAAACTCAGCCTTATATTCTAATCACAACTGCAATGGCTATTTCTATCTTTTATTTTGGTTACATGATTAGAATTTGTGAAGCTCCTTTATATAGGTAAATTATTATATAATTCTTTAATTTTCTTTTATTTAATTAATCCTCTAATAAAAAAGAAATCAATCGGATGGATAACTCCTATTTTACAGCTTCTGGAATTGTATGTGGAATATTGTAGTTACAATGACTACAGTAGGTTATGGTGATTATTATGCAAGAACTCATTTAGGAAGATTTATTATCTTCTTTGTTTGCATTTGGGGTGTTTTCATTGTATCTATGATGGTTATCACATTAAGCAATACCTTAAATATAAGTACTCTTGAAAAGAAGGCTATAGCAGTCTTGTAAAGATTACATTTGAAAGGCTAAATGAAACATCATGCAGCACATGTATTGACTTTACTAGCTAAAATAGGTCTAGCAAACCGTAAAGGCAAATTCGAAGGCTAATTCAAGAAATAGTAATTCTATTTAACCAATTAATTAAATAAATAAATAAATTATTTTTTTAATTTATAAATAGAACTTAAATTAAGCTAAGAAAAGCTCTTAACGAATTTAAAATTGCTTAAAGACAGTATAGAAGTATAGGAGATGAAAACATTAGTGAAGAAATGGTAATTATTTTTATTTTAAAGTGATCAAAGATGTTTATCAATAAAATGTAAATATAAAATAGGGAAGATAATTTGACTTTTTAAGAGAAGACTTAAAGGAAATATAAAAGAAATAGAATGCCTTGTTAGAGACAAATATTTAACTTATGTAGCATTTGAGATTAGACTAGCAATAAATTGAATACTATGCTAAAAACCTCACAAGAAGCTCATTTTAATAGTTAATAATCCCAAAAGATGATAAAAATATGGAAACAAGTGCTGCCAAGAATCCAACCATAGTTGTAACACAGAACTCTGTAGTTAAACCAAAAGTTAAAAATAATATAAAAAGTATAGATGAAAACCTTGAGGATAGAGATGAACAAGGAGATTTCTATCAGCAAGAATGAGAAATTTGAGTTAATATCAACTTTCTTAATGATTTTAAATAAATTTAGTTTATCAAATGAAAAAGTTTATGATTCAAAAATAAATCTTCTTAAGACATAATTAAATAGTGAATATTCTTAATTTACTCAAAAAGTGAGAAAAAAAGATGGGTAAAAAATAATTAAACAACAAACAATAAAATTTGTGCAATTAATTACAAAAGTTTCAAATAAATCAATTAGTTTATAAAATATTTTCGTCTATTATTTAATAATACATAATTTATAGATTTGTTTTGATTTTTGTATCTATTTTAGTTATACATTTTAATTAATAGTTCATATTTCTTGTTAGCTTGCAATCCTCACTTTTAATAGTTAATTACTTTTTCATTTTAAAAAGGTGTTCATAAAGTAAGTAATTATTTTTTATTTGTTCAAAATAATTCAATTTGGGTTGATTAAAATAATTTATCTTTTATTTAAAATAAACCTTTCTAAACCTATTTGTTAATTCTTCTTTTTACAAAAATGATTCATTTTTTACATATTAAATATATTTTGTTAAAATAATATTGTTTTGACTATAATTTGAATTATTAGTCTAGAGGATTTTCTTGCTCAAAATTTAGATAGATGATGACAAAATATTCTACTTTTTAATATTTAATAAAAACATGTAATTACCAAAATTGTTTTTAAATATTTCATCACTTTTTTAATCAATTAATTTGCACTTGAATTTTATATATTCTTTTTTTGTATTAATATATAATTAGTTTATTCATTTTCTTGTTTTGCCAAGCTATTCATATTTTAAAGTTTACTTTTTCTCCTCCCAAAAAGAATACTCTTCATATTATTAATAGAATCATCTTCTAATTTATTCCAAATAATTATTATCCTTCAAAATACGAAATATCCATCCTTAATGTATTTTTATATTCTTCTTTTATATTTTTTTTATTTTAACTAAGTATTGTCATATTGATATTTCTATGTATTAAATAATCTTTTATATAAATAATAAGGCATGAAGTTTTTTAGACTACAAATAAAATTATTTGTTTTTTGTCTTTTTTTTTTCTCGCTTTAAAGCCTTTTAATTCTATCATTATTATTGATGCTTTAGATTTTTATTTTATCCTTTGAGATCTTATTTTGTTAATTAAGATGAAATTGATGGATTATATAGCTCTCTCTTCTATTTTTTACTTAGACTTAGCAAAAATTCAAAAGGAGTCTCTACTAATTTAAATTCAAACATAGACAAAACTTTGAGATCAATATTTTGATTGAAAGCTCCACTTAGAGGGCCAAATGTTTAACCTTCTTCTTTAAAGCTAAAATGGATTCCATTTTATTTCTCTCCAAATATGCCTTCAGACCCTCTATAAGTCTTAAATTTAATTTATTCTACATAACTATTATCTAATTTAATATGAAAAAAAATTAGTACTATAAAAATACAAAATACTTTTTATTATAATTAATGAAGAGTTTCTAATTGAAATACTGTTTAATTTTATTTAGAATACAAAATAAATGATTTTAAAAAGAGCTTGGAAAAATTAATAGACCTTACTTATTATGTCATATTGAGTATAAAAACTGCTTTGAAGGAAAATATATTTAACAGGCTCAAAATCAAAGAGAGAGAGAGAGAGAAAGAAAGAAATTAAATTGCTGTAAAAATTATTAATTTACTTGCTGAGCCAGATATTTCAAACAAATAATCATCCTACAGAATCTCAAACACGCCTATAAATATTTTTACACGAGGTGTATTTGGTTGACTTCCTTGTTAATTCTTTGGACTACATACTGAAACTGCTCTATCTACTTAGCATTTTTAATCTTTTTAAGCAGCCTCTTTCATATTGTTTGCTGAATAAATGCGACTAGATTCTCCTGTTATTATAGATCCATCATCTAGTTCATAAGCTACTTCCATATTTAATATAACGTTGTTTGTAAAAGAAACCTTGATTGCATTAATTTTGTTGAAATTTTATCCTCTCCCTTTAATTACTTATTAATCATCAAACTAATTTAGTTTTTGTGAAGTTTAATTTGGTGCATTTGGTAGGTTACTTCCTGAATATGATTTGCATTTATCATTGCAAATTTTATCAGCATTTTTATTTGAGCAAGCTTTACTTTATAGAGAGCCTACTCGAATAAAATCACGAAATTTCTTTATTCTAGGTTAAGAAGACCCACATCCCATACTACTTAGGTTATTAATTATTGTTTACTTAATCTTAAATAAAATTTTGCTTTTTTTAATTACTGATTAAAAAAATCTAAATAATTGTTTAGTGGAAATAATCATAAGATTATAAGCCAATAAGTTTTTTTTGATTTTTCACATTTCAAATCTTTTTACACTTTACTTTTGAATATATTACCAAACAAAAAAATAAACAAACAAATGATAGAATTTAAAATGATTGGCACAACAATAAAACTCTAAAAAGATCTATTTTCAAAGTATTAGTTAAAGATATTTATTCATTATTTATTTTCATAATATTTCTACTCTAAAAAATCTAAATTATTTCCACATTTTAATTTTGAACTTAAAAAGAAACTTTGATAAATTATTTTTAAATTTCAACTTAAAATTTTAATTATTATCTATCTACTGTAATCCAAATCATTTATTTATACCTACTTTTTTAGGAGTAAAAAAGACTAAATTCAAATTAATTGAAAACTTTATTTTGAAAATAAATAAAAAATAAAAATACAAAAGATGAAATGTAATAATAAATAAAATAAAAAAATTATTTTTTGAATTTTAAATTAAAAAATTTTATGTTAATTTATCTAAAATATTATTTATTATTCATCTGTAAAAAGGTGTTATTAAATTTATTCTAAGCTTAAATTATTATTATGTTTTTATAGTAGTTTTTAAATCTTCTTTTTTGTAAATTTTGAGATTTATTATTTTATTCTTTTCATTTCTGATCAAAAATATTTTGTAAAAAAAAGAAAGATATTATATTCATTGATAAAAGATATTAAATTCTCAACTTTAATTAATGATTCTCTATTTAGGTACACGAATCATTTATTTATAAGCAATTGAATCATTATTACATAAAAAAAATAATAATTTAATTATCTCCTAAACAATTAATATTTGAAACAATTTAAGTAGAAATGGACAATCAACAACATTTTGATTAAATCATTTAATCAAATTATTAAGATGCCTAGAAGTTAATTAGCGCTCTTCCTTCAGGTTTGAAGTTCAAGTTTGAGCAACTATCATAACTTTTGTCAAACTAAACCTGGTCAAGTAAAAATAATAATTTGTCTTTGGAACTTTTAAATTAGTTAATAGCTAAAGAAAATCACATTGAGTAATTAACCACTGAATAAGCACTCAAGGTTGCTGGCGAATTAACAAAGGCAGAAGAAAACAAAGAAAAAGTATTTAAATTAGTTAGCTCAAGCTTAAGCAAATGGAAAAAGAATGGAACTTATTATATCATGAGTGAAGATGATGTAAAGCTATTAGTTAAAAGTAAGGAACTCTTTTAGATTTTGCAAAAGTTACCAAAATTCATAAAATTTGAATCTACATTAATAAATCATATTGCACAGGAGCCTGAATAAAAGAAGCCCTTTGCAAAAATTATAGAAACAATAGTCAATAAGCAGTTGTTAAATAGCAATATTTCTTTAGATGATTTAAGTAATGCAATCAAGGCTGCTGAGAAGAATTCGAAGTAAAAAGTATTTTAAAAATTATACAAAGTGATTGATGCTAATGACTATCAAAATATGTATATATTTTTGAACTCTTTAGAAAGCCAGGAAGATATTGAAACATACTAAGAATATCTTAAATCTCAAAAGCAAAATGAGTATAACAATGGATAAGACCCTTTTAATTTTAAGAAATGCAAAATTTACAATTAGGTTTTAAACACCAAATAATATAGCAAATTAATGTTAAATGCAGTTTATGAACTCAATAAAACAAAGGAGTCTAAGACTATTTTGTCTTATTCAGTGCTATTCTCAAAATATGGTGATACTTTTCCAAATCTACCATCAAAATATCTCATAGTTCCTGAAGAAGAAATAGAAAACTTTAAGAATACTTTTGGTCCTAAAGGATAGGGAAAAGTATTGGACATTTCTTAAGAAAATTATAAATAAATCTATGAAGAAATCTTTAAATAATATAAGCCAGAAAAGGACATTTTTGAATAACCAAAATCAGAAACAAGTTCAGTTTATGAAAAGTATTAGGAAGAAATTCAAAATTTACCAAATGATAAGTATAACGAACTAATGAAAGAAATGTTCAAGAAAATGGAAGATTCATAACAGCAATATGATATTATTTCTTTTTAGAATATAAACAAAATGTATAAAGGAAACATTTCTAAATAAATCCCAAATGGCTATATTTATGTCCCTGATGAAGATATTGATAGAATAGCCAGAATATATTGTTCTGGTTCTCTATAAAACTATAATAACAATCTAAGAAAAGGTTAAGAAGAAATCAATATCTTAAAAAGCTTTAACGAAAACTATCCTCCTTAAAAGAGTTAGCAAATCAAAAATTGAGCTAATTCATACAAAAATAATAATTTTTGTTTGAATATATTTATAATTTAAATAACTTAAAGAGAGAAATGCTTTATATTCATTTTTTCATCTAATTTTTTTTATGTTTTAAATGAATTCTAAGAGAATAGTAATGTCAAATCAATTTACTTTTTTTATTTTATTTTTAAAATTAATTGCATAAATTTATTCTAAAATATCATTCTGTTAATTGACTTCATTATTTTATTTAAAATATTGCTTATTAAATTTTATCTGTTTTAAAATGTTATCAAAAAAAATTGTTTATTCTATCTCGTTGTATTATTGATAAAACAAATTTTATTTTTAAAAATCGAATTTTTGTAAAATAAAAATACATCTTTGGATGTTCATTGAATAGTAAAGAAAAATAGATGAAATTTACGAAAAGCTAAGAATGATTGATTGGTGATAAACAAAAATAATAAATGTACAGTAACTTAAGAGATGTTAAGTTTTTTTTTTATGATAGTTTTTTTTAAAAGCTTGTATAAAGTAAATTAATTTAGAAATAACTAGTTACTTTTGATTCACAAAAAAGTTCTCATTTTATTTTCTATTAAAATAATGTATTTTTAAAGTAATTAAAACAGAAAAACTACTTAGAACATAAATTTTATTTTCTATTTTTACTTTATTCTTTCTAAAATTTTATTTTTGATTTCTATTTTTCGTTTAAAAAGATAAAGATAGATTCATTCTCAATATTGTTTTATATAAGCAATATCGGGTCTATTTATTGTTATTTGATAACTAAAATTTACTCTTTTAGTAATTTTTTTTTTCATTAATTTGAATTTAATTACTTGATACCAGAAGCATGAATACATTTTTTGTAACTTATTCGAGAAAGTAGCTATTAAATAAAAATAATAAAATGAGTTTTATGATTAAAATTAAAAAAAGATTGTATTTTTAAATACAATGCATTAACTAGTATTGAATATTAGATATTCTCTATATCAAAATACATGGTTATATAATAACAATATTATAATATACAAATCAGAATTACAAATATATTTGAGTAAATTTATTTATTTATTTATTCAGCTGCCACTTAAATTGAGTAAATAAATGTCTATTTTCATATTTCTTACATTTTCAAAATGATATAAAGCTAAAATGAATTTCTACTAAATTATTTATAGTTAAAATGATTACATTACATCTACTAGTAAGAATACTAATAGTTTTATTTGAGCCTTGATTCAACTCTGACTCTAGACAAAATAAAAATCTATTTACCGAACCAAGAAAATTTTATTTTTTATGTTCAGTCAAGTTAATATTATAATATTAAGTGATTGTAAAAATAAAGTAAATTTTTATAAAAATAGAATAGTACGAATGTAAATTAAATATTTTCTTATGTCTGTAATTTAGGTTTTGTTACATACACTTTATCAAATAAATCCCATGTTTAAATAGTATTTACCTTTATTTTGATTTATTTTATTCCATAGTTTAAATAATAATTATCTTAGTCATTAAGTCATATCTACTCTAAAAATAATATATTTTTGTTTGACTTAACGATTATTTTATTTTGGATTTTTAACAATTTTCAATCAGCTAAGAAAAAAATATCAAAAAACAAAAAAAAATTAAGAAATACATCAAATACAGTTGTTTGTTATCTTAAATGGAAAAATCAATCTTTTTAATAAAAAGATCCTTTTTTGATTAAAATTGAGTTATTAAAATCCTATCTAACGAAAATTTGATTAACATATCAGTAACTAATTAAATTATGTTTAAAATCGCTTTTTTTATAAAACGGTAACTCACAAAAGCAAGTATTTATATTTTTTTTTCAAACAATCAATTTTTAATTTTATTTATTGCTTTATTTCATAATAAATATGAAATTTAGATTTGCTTTTTGTATGATGAAATTTATTAATTTATTTAATTATAGAAATCAAATTTGTTTATCTTTAAATGAATGCTTCAGTTTATAAAATATAGAACCACTTTTCGTATGATGAAATATACTAATTTTTGAATTATAGAAATCAAATTTGTTTTTTTTTTGTTTTAAATGGTTGAGCCAATAATATCCCATTTTTATAGAATAAAATTCTAATTTGTAGTATTTCTAACAAAGAAATAGTATTTTTAAAATGTTTTTTTCTTTGATAGATAGATTATTTAATCATTTTTCTAAAATTACTTTAATTAATAACCTTTTCTTTTTTGTTTGAAATTTGAGTATTTTACCTTTATTTATTTTTGGAAATTTATGGAAAAATCAAATTTGAACTAAAATAATTATGAAAAACAGGAAGATATCATTATTATCCTTAAATAAATAATTTTATTCAAGTTATCTATCTAAAGTAAAAAAATAATTTTTATTATTTTCTTTAGATAAAAATTGAACAAAGAAAGAAGTAAATTTTTTTGTGCAAATAAAAGTTAAGCAATTTTTTAAATTTTACTGCTATTTTTTGATAAATGTTTGTTTGCTGAAGTAATTATTTTCATACCACTTGTTTAATAAAAATATTCAATAAAGCCTGTTTGTTTTGTAACTAGTAATTTACAAGTATATAAAATAATGAAAAGTGTAATATCAAATCAAAGATTTGTTCAAATTTACTTATTAAGTTAATACTGTAAGGATAAATAAATTTAATCAGTATTAGAGTATTAGGTTACGTCACACACTTTACTTTAAACAAATCAATACATATCAATAACCTTACAAAAAATATATTTAGAATAAAATAATAACGTTTTAATGTAAAATAAAAATAATTTATGATAGATTGAATTTCTATTTTATCCGAAGGAGAGAATTCGGCTTTTAAAGATAAAATTACTTTCAAAAAGCTTTGTTTTTTCAGTTGATTTCTATTTAGTATTGAAATAAATGAAGAAATGATCAAATAGAAAAACTAATCCAGGTTGACTCTTTTTTTTCCTCTCTATAAAATAAATTATGATTGCAAAATTAATTAAAGAGTGCTTTAATAAACAGAAGAGAATGATCATAAATTTGTTTGTTTGGATTAATCAATAAGCAAAATATTTTTAAATAATTACTGTAAGTTAAAAGTCAAATCAATTAGTTTTTTACTTTTATAAAATTCTAATCAAACAGATATTAAATATCAAGAATAATGCCACTTTTTCTCTATCAAATTGTTTAATTTAATATTTTCATACAACCAATTTAAAATGTATATTTTAGCCATTGGCAAGAAGAAACAAAACTTTAATTTTGTTTGAGTAAGATAAAAATAAAAATAAAATAGTAAATTTGACAGATAATTCAAGGCAATTTTAAAGTATGAAAAAAATTTTAATAATTATTAGCTTAATTTTCTCTCCTTTTTTAGTGAAGAAAAATAATTAATTTTGGCTATAATAATTTTTTAATTGTAAATTTCAATAATGTTAAACAATTCAAGCATTCTTTTAACTAACTAACTAACTAACAATAGTTTCATTATTACTTTATTGAGGATTTTTTTCTTTTTATATTTGGATTTTTAAGAATTTTCATTTTATTCTTAACACCTGGCTGGCTGGGATACTTTAAAACATTGTATATATTAAAAAGCTATTTAATAAAAACTGATTAGCTTTAAATATATATTTTTTATCTCTGATTATTATTCATTGAAATGAAATAGATTTAACAAAATAACTTTTATTGATTATTTTTTGAGTTATTGTAGAAAAAACAAAGTGTATCAAAAATAATTTTGAAAGAATAAATGAAAGTGATTTAATCATTAATGGGTAGTGAGTGAAATACTGAACTAAAAAAACTTATTTTTATATTTTACAAAGTTATTCAGATTTTGATTGAAAAGGTTCTAGTTTACTTTTTTTTCATGATACTTAATTTCGTAAATTGATGGCTAAAAATTGAAAATGCATATTTAAATTTTTTCTTAAAGTAAATAAAATAACAATATTGCTTGATAATGATTAAATGCTTGAATATGATTTAGTTCATTTATAATCACACATACATAATGAAGAATTCATGTTTAATTTTAAGAAGAAATAAATGTATTTCAGAAGAAGAATAAAGCACAAGTGATCTAGAAAAAATATTTATCAATTTATTTGGCTGTTAGATAAGATTGGAAATAAAAAAATGATGAAAGTGTAATTAAATTGTTAATTTTTGATTTTACAGTGATGGGTGTTGAATATTTTTCAATTAAATGTAATTCTTATGATATTTAATAAAAATTCTGCTTTTAGGTATTTGCACAAGCGGATTTAAAACAGTTAATTTTTTTAAATCTTATTTAACTTTGATTAGATTTTTTATTTTCACTTTTATATGCACTAAAGTTTTTATTATTCGTCTATTAAAGCCTTCAAATAAAAATTGCTAATTATTTGCAAAATTACAAAATTTTATTAATTATTTAGCATAAATTTCTAGCTTATTTTAAATTTCTCTTTTGACAGAATCAAAAAAAATAAGCCTCTTAATTTATTTTTGAATTTGAAGTACATATGAATACTTTAGCTTTGCTAAGTTTGGTAGGATATTGTTATTTAAAAAACAAAAAATTATTGAAGATCGCATTTAACTAAAGGAGCAGCTAATTAGAAATAAGTATGAAAAAATATTTAATGAAAAAGAAGGAAAGCATTTGAAAGAAGAAAGAAAAATAACTTTTACAGTCAGTTTTTAGAAGAAAAAAAACTTCAAAAAACTGATTTAATTAAGGGTTACAATTTTTGATGAGAGACTTATTTTAAGTTAATAAAAAGGGTAACATTTAAAAATAATTGCGCACTAATTGATTAAAAGTTGAACAAATTAGATTGATCAAATAAATAAGTTATTTTAAGCACTTTTGTAATTGGATTAATTTTTACTTACTAATTTAGAAGAAATTAATTTAAATTTTGATTGTTGTTAAAATATTAACCCGCTAATTTTTCTAACTCCTTCGAACAAAGATTTTTATTTTTTTTTACTTGTTGTTTGTTGCTGAAATAAAATTTGATAAAGTAACTAACTGCTTATTTACAGAAATCATTGTAAAATTTATTATAACTTCTTCAAAGTTATTTATCTATTGTTGGTTGCAAATATCTTTTTTTCATTTATTACTATTTTTATCTAGGTAGAAAAAATATTCTTTGAGACTGTTCTTATTTATTCATCTAAGATATCTATACTTGCGTATCTTTGATATTGAAAAATATTTGAAATGTAATCTAATAATAGTACTATATTTTCTGAGAAATTAAGAAAAACATTATTGATAATTAACAAACTAAAATTATCATTGATAGGTTTAAATGGGGTTTTGTGTAAGAAAAAGTGCTTTTAGCGCTAAATAGCTAATTTATGAACTTAAAAAGAAATTAAATTTTGAAAATCAATAAATAATTAATAGAAAAGAAGGAAAGAAGGAAGAGAGGGAGGGTATTTGGAAATAGGAGTTTATTTTACTTTTGATTGAGTGTTTGTTTTTCTATATCAAATAATTTGATTTTTATTTGAGTAATCAATCAAAATTCACCTCATTTGATTTCCTCATAATTAATTGTATTTTGCTTGAGAAGGAAAGAGGGTATCATAAAATAGATAAAAAAACAGATAAACTTTAATAAAATTTGTGAGATCTATTTTATAGTACAAAATTATATCAAAGAGAATGAGAATCAAAGATCTTTTTGAATATAAATATCTACAATGATACTGACAAAGAATTCTCTTAAAATCCAATAAAATATCCTGTATCTATACCTTGTAAAGGCATTAACAATAACTAAATGATCGCAGCTATTAAATTGCTTAGAATTATTATAGAAAATTAAAATATGTATTATCCATTCATTCAGATCAAAAAAAAAAGAATAAAGATATTCCTTATGTTGGATCTCCCAAAACAACTTATGTTATATGTAAGATTGAATTCTTTTTGAAATACTACCCAGTATATACCACTTTGTTTAATTGCAATAAAAAGCTTTAATTTCGAAAATTGGTTCAGTTAAAGCATGTTTTTTAAAATTAATATCTTTTGGATATTTTGTTTCATTATATAAAGTGTAATGTATATAGCTAGTATATAAATACTTAGGATACAATTTAATTGCAAGGATTTGCTTAAATTAATTATTATTTTGGCATCTTGCATTGTAGAAATTAGAAATAATTCGAAAACGAAAAATCAATTAAAATAAGGAAGTGGTGTATTTTTGTTCAAAAGTGAATAAAAAATTAGGAGAAATGTGTGCTGGATTAATAGATAGAAAATAGAGATAGAACTGGCGCTTTCTTTTGAGTTGAGAAATATCTTGAATTATATTTACAAATAGAAAAAAAAAAAAAAACTATTTAAAAAGTGTTTGTTTGCTTGTTTGGGTATTGCAGTATAAAAGAATTAAAGATTTTCGGAATCAAATAAATAAATAACATTAATAAAATCCTTCTAAATTATTTTTTTCTCCTTGAGATACTTTGAGGGTATTTATTTATTTACTTATTTACTTATTTGGTGTTTGTTATATTTGGTAGCCTACTTTATTTATAAAAAGCTCTATTTTCACTTTACTTATTTAATTTCTTTTCGTTTTTTTTCTTATCATGTTTAATCACATCTGAAAACATAAACAGTATCACTGCATTTATAGAAAAAAAAGCCTTCAAAATAAATTTCAATCAGTCAAATTTTATAGTGTATTTCTTTACATAGCTATGTGTTACCTTAAAATTCATTAATTCGATAAGGAGAATCATTCTTTATTTTAGTATAACTCTACTCAACAAATCGTTTTGTCTTTGATAATGGATTAAAATTAACTCAAAAATAATAGTTTATTATCTTAAATTTAGATGATGAATCTAAAATACAATTTTAAACGCTGTTTCATAAGAAAAGACCCACTCTATAACAAAAAGAATGCCTTCATCATATCTTATTTACACTATCTAGGATTAATCGCTACCATAAAAATAAAATACGAAAGAGGTTACTACTTTAAGGGCTAAATGATCATGGGTCTAAACAAAAATATGAATGTTTGTTTATTTTACTATTAGGAGAAAAGTAAATATAAATTGTTAATTAAAGAGTAAAAATTAAAAAATACAATCGAGGGGTAGGATTATTATATTGTAGATAAAAAGAAGAGGGCGGGTAATAAATTATTTATTTAGGGTGATTTATCGTGATTACAGAAAATCCAATTAATTGAAATCACAGTCAATATTTGAATCAATAAAAATAATTAATAAGAAATAAGATACCTTTTTTTTCTTTATTTGACTGATCGAAAAATCAATCAAACAAACAATTAATTAATCAATCAAACAATCAATTGATGAATTGATCATCTATTATTCGATGAAGATCTATATAAAAATAAGATTGAAGAAATTTCAAAATTAATTAAAAAAAAATAAAAAGAAAAATTGAAAAATAAAATAAGCAAACCAAAAATAATCCCAAAAATACATAGATATTAATCTTCATTTCTCATAATATAAAAAATGTTCATCTAAACCAACAAAAACTAAAAAAAGCTCAGACTTTTTTCTAACAATTCTTCCATGACATCCAGTTTGGAATTGGCTCCATAATATGACCCCATATTTTCTGCTGAAGCTGAATAAAGAATTAATGACTGGCTTGATGCTGAAAATGTCATCTAAAAGGCTCCTGAAGATCACTTCAGAGATTTCTTCTAATAAAACAAAGAATCTGCCTAATATTAAATTAACTTACTTATCCACTAAAACTCTTTTAATAATGATATCTCATAATCTCTTTCTGAATTAGATATGAATTTATCTTCATCTTCTTCTTGCTCTTCTTGCATTTCTTCTCCTGGATCTCTCGATTTAAAGAGATCTCCCATCCTCAACAGGAGAAGAATTAACCTTGGAGAATTATTAACTTAAAATGGATAAAAGTAATAAGAACTCCATTTCTGAATAAACAAATAAATAAATCTCACCTTCTTTAACTTGACTGACTGATTAATTATTAAATACTATTCATGCATAGATATATGAATGAATAAACTATTTAATCAAACAAATCAATCTGACTAAAATAAACTCTTTTCAAAGAAACCAAACAAACAAACTCTTAAACAAATTTTCCTCTCACTCATTTTAATAAATTAAAAGGCATTAAAAGCCATTTAACCTCATAAATATCAAACTTCACCTAAATTTCTTTTGAAATAACTATGTGGAATTGATAGATAACAGTAGAATCTTTCATTATTTAATCTTAATAAAACTCTTAATTATTATACTATATATAAAACGATGAAAATATAGTCTTTACTACCTTATTTATATTTATATACATATATAACATGTCTTTGTCTTATAAAAAAATTCTATCAAATTCAATCAACTATCAATCTAATTTTATTTTTTTCTACTTCAAATTATCTTACATTCCTCTTTTTATTTTTCCAAATTCATCAATTAATTATGACTCGCTATCAATTACTCAATTCATTAAATTCATGAATAACTATTAAATTAATTTAACTTTCTGAGTCTTTATTTAAATATCATTAAAATAATTAAAATAGAAAGAGAAGAGTCTCTAAGAAAATGTAAATAATTGCATTCAATCTATTACATTATATAATTACTCACACTTGAATAAAAATAAATCTAAAATATTCTGAAAAGATAGTTTTTAATTTTTCTCAATTTTATTGACTATCTAGCAAGCTAACTGATTTACTTACTAACTTTCTAACTAACTGACCTTATAAAAACTTGAAGAGTTTCTTTGATAAAAAAATTAATTGAAAAAATCCAATCTGAAAAAATTCTATTTATAGATTGATGATTTGAATTATTAAAATACTTCTTCTGTAATAGAAAGATTTAATTTGTTTTTTTTCCTTTTTCTTGGCTTACAGTTTGTTTTACTGGTGTGATAATTGACATTACAAAGAACTTAAATTTGTTAACTCAGAAATTTTAAAGAAAAATAAAAGAGTATTATAACTTGTAAAGCAACCCAAATTTTAGTAAAGTCTGTAGATTTTTAAGATAGACAAGCTTTTTTGCAAATTTCATATTTTTATTGATATTAATTTAAAATAACTCAAAGATTCTTTTAATACTTTTTCAAGTAAAGATGGCTTGTCTAATGGTAATATGCTCTAGAACAGTTGAAATTTTAATAAAACATTTACATAACCACAATAAAATAATAACAAAATTAATGTTTGATTCTTAAACAATTATAACTCTTCATAAATTAATATGCACTATTTTTATATCAATTAGATATTACTATGATTTTGCATGAGGCCATACCGCAGGCCTAATTTTTTAAGAAATATTTTAATTCTAATGTATTACTTCAGGGAAAATAAATGCTTCAATCAATAGAACTTAGATAGTAAAAACAAATTATTTGAATTTTTGCATAAAGCAATGTATAATCAGCAAAGAAATCTTAGTAGTTTTTGAAAGCTCATTGTATGCAGTTAAATAACTTTTTTCATTTAAACAAGCAAGATAAATTGCAAATTAATTAAATGAAAAGTAATCTTCAAATGTAAATATTTTGAGTTCAGATAAAAATATAATATTTAATTGTAAGAAGTGAGAATAAATGACAGAAAGTAAGAAATTAGTACCTTTTTGAATGTACTATTGAAATCGGTTTTAAAAAAATTTTCAGGCCAAATAATCCAAAA
Organism: Tetrahymena elliotti 4EA; assembly: GCA_000231825.2. Classification (NCBI taxonomy): domain Eukaryota; phylum Ciliophora; class Oligohymenophorea; order Hymenostomatida; family Tetrahymenidae; genus Tetrahymena; species Tetrahymena elliotti. Next base: position 932,049 of record JH720320.1, read on the forward strand.
AGTTTAGCTAGCTATTAAAAAAAATTTGAAGCGTTTAAAAATAGTAAGATTAAGTTCTAAATCATGTAAAAACAAACATTTGGTATTAATTAAAATTTAAAATTTGTAAATACATATAGTAATTTGTACGGGAAAGGTCTTAACTTAACTCTTTTTTTTTTTATTTCGTGATTCAGATATACAATATCATTGTTGTATTTGATAATAATTAAGTCTTATTTTCCAAACAAACTTTTAATTTTCTAGCTTTTGCTATTAAATTGAGACGAAAACCTTTTCTCAATGAATTATGAGTAAGATAAATTTTTCTGTTTAAATACTATTGAATGCATACATTGAAAAATATACTTTACATTGTATAAAGTAACACTTTTCTAAAAAATCTATCTTTTTTAGAAGTAATCTAGAGTATTAAATTAAAAAATTTAAACATGTTTGCAGTTATTTGTTCAGAAATGTGCGTCACAATTTTTTTATTAAAGTAATAGGTTTTTAATTTCTAGTAACAAATTTACTTGTTAAAAAATTTAGATTTTACTTTTAATTTAACAATGAGCCAAATATATTTTTAAGATATCTTTATTTCACTATTTCTATTCTTCTACGTCAATAAAAGAATATTAAAAATATCAAAAATTTTAATGATGAAAATGAGTGACAGATAACCTTTTGAATCATTTAAAGGATAAAATAAAAAGCATTTATTGATAAATAAAGCTTAAAAAAAATATTACAAAGTTAGAAATAGTATTAAAATAAAAAATTATTTCAAAATATTTTCAAGAAATATTTGAACCAGAAAAGTAAGTATTTTATAGTATGAAACTGTTCTTTGAGTATTTTTAAATCTTCAATTTAATAATGAGCCAAATATGTTTTTAAGATATCTATATTTCATTATTTCTATACCTCCACATCAATAAAAGAATATTAAAAATACCTAAAATTTTAATGATGAAAACAAGTGGTAGGTAATTCTTTGCATCGTTTAAAGCATAAAATAATTAACATTGATTGATTAATTTAAATAAAAGTTAAAATATATTTTATAAAGTTAAAAATATCACTAAAATAAAAAATTATTTCAAATTATTTTGAAGTAATATTTGAACTATAAAAGTAAGTGTCTTATGGTATGAAATCATCCTTCGAATATATTTAAATCCTATTCAGCCTTTTTTGTTTCTTTTTCTATCAAATAATTTAACACTTAATTCTTTCTTCAAATTTTCAGAACTATTTTCAATATTTTTATCTTAAAATTCAAACTTTTCTAATGAATTTTCTACAAAAATTTTAATTAAAATCCTTTAATATTTACCACTCCTGATTTTGAACACAGAGATTCTTTTATCTTATTTGTAAAAGCAAGGCGAAATTTTTAAACAAATTCACAGATTTACAAATAAAATATCTGTTCATTATTAATAACATTATATTTTTTAGAAAAAAGGTAAGCAATTTGGCAATAAATCTCAAGGGAGATTAAAATCAGGCATTTCTAAATTGAAATCTTAAAAGTAGTTCTTACTGCATACAATAAATAATCTTTCTTTTTTTAGTTAAGCCATTAAAAATTTATTGTATGTAATTAAACATACATTTTCCTTCAAAAGATTAATTACTATACTGTAAGAAATTCTTGTAACCTTTCTACGTTTTAAATACTAACCTTATTTTCATAATCAAGGTAAAAAATAAAGAAACAAACATTTTTAACTAAAATATTTAGAGCAATTAAATATGGTAAAAAATAAATCTTATTGTAAGTTATTTTAGTAGTGCAAGCAAGTATTACCAAATGCAAATAAATAATTATAATAAATTATTTAACATAACTATTTTGAATAGATAATTTACTTTCTTACTTTTATACACAGCTTATTATGGTCATCATTCATTATAAAAACCACATAAAATTCAAATCAAATTTTTTTCTTTTCTCTGTTTATCACCTTAAAAATTTTAAGTTATAACTTTAAGACTAGAAAATCTTTAAAGGATAAATAATTAATTTCGTTTTGGATGATAAATAATTGATAGTTTATTTTAATTTTAATTGTGTATTATTTGTTTGTTGTTTTTGATTTTTTTCTTTTCTTAATTCTTTAGAATTTTTTTAAAAAGGAGATGATTCTATAATATATATAATTAAGAGAAAAATCATTGACTATATTTTTTTAAACAAAAAATTCAGATTAAAAGGTTAGAAAAACTAATATTTTTGTGTTACACAAAACAACATCAATAAAATTCATCTTTTTAAACAAATAATATATTGGTAGGTAGGCTGACTAATATTTATTATTATAATTGCTAAATAATAATAACAATTTAATTTTTTGTAATTCAAGCTAGTTGCTTACTATACAGAATTTTCTTCATAAAGAGCTATTATTTTAGTTTACATACGATATTGTTTGTTTTTATTTTTAATTGTAACAAAATCCAATCATGGTTTTTTTAGCACATTCAGTGGATGTATTTTTTTGTTTTTAAATTATTGGGCTTTGATTATACATTATAATAACATTGTCTTGCTCTCACATTTCCAATCTATTTTTGGTTTTTCAACAATAAACTTTTGAGGTCATTAAAAGTACATAATCAAAACAGAGAGCTTTTTCTTAAAAAAATTTATAAAAGATTTAAATCTAACCTCAAAAGTTATATCAAAGGAGTAAAAATAAAAAGATCTCAAATTCATTTATTACTCGAAAGAAAAATTATTTTTCTAAAGAGTATTTTTGTCTAATTACACAAATAGATATGTATTGCTTCTAATCTTTCTCAATAAATTTAACTTTAAATCAACTATTTTTTAAATCATTAGAACAAAGAGAGGAAATTTGTAAACCAAGCTAAGCCATTGTCTAAAAAAAGGCTGATCAACAATTTTAAAACACAAAATAAAAATTTTAGAAAGAAGGCAAACATATTAAAATTAAAAAAGCTTTTTTAAAATAACTTAGCCAAATGTTTTAGAAAAATAAATTGTTTGTTTGTTTTTTTTGTTATATTTTTTTTCTTTTGATTGCTTAACATGTTTTAATTTTAAAATTTATGTAAAGCATTAATTTTAAATCTTATCTTTGTTTTGGTATGATGAAAAAAAATTAAAATTATACTAATGTTTATTTTATGGTAAAATTGAGCTTTTTATTTTGTTTGATTAATTTTGGTTTATTAAATTAGAAATAGCAATCATTTGAGTTGGATAATATAACATAAGCTTCAAAGTATATTAATATTATTTTTTGTATTTTGATTTAATCTTTTGGAGAATTTTACATAATTTTATTTATTCGTTATAATACTATTTGTAATAATCAAATCAAAAGTCTTTATTTTATAAAGTTAATAAACATTTTGACAGATATTTTATTTATATTTACATTTATTATATCAACGAATTCAATATTAATTTGTTTAGGTCATCAACTAAAAATAGAAAATACAATTTATTTAGAGGACTCATAGACAATAAAAAACATATTTTTGTTCTGAATAATAATCAATTTTTAATATTTTTTTCAAAATTTTTAAAGTTATTTGGATAAATATACATTGATCAAAGATTTTTTGAAAAACCAAATATTGACTCTATGAGTAAATAATTTGCTTTAAATAAAAAGATTATAGGGTAGGCATAATTTTTATTTTTTTGAAAATATCAAGTTATTTTTAGTGTTCTGAACAATATAAAAAACCTTACATCAAAAAAAAACTGTAAGAAATATGTGTGAAATTTAATTTTTTGAGTGGAAGAAATTAATTATTTACTATTTTATATGAAAAGTAGTGAGCCCTCATCAGTTTATTTTTTACTCTGTTTCTTTTATAAATAAGGACAACATACATCTATGAAGATTTTGAGTAAAATTTTAAATAATTGCAAGTTAAAGTTTCAACAAAATATACTTTTTAAAATAAAACATTTTCAAAATATCATTTTGTTGGATAAGAGACAAAAAATATTTAAAAAAGGATGTTTTTTTAATATTTAACATAAAAATATATGTACATAATTAATAAAAATTATGCAAAACTTCAAACAAATAAGAAAAAAGTAAAAACCAAACTCTAAATTTATTTATAAAAAATACAAAATATTTTTAGAACTAATTCGATTTCTATGACAGACAGTAAGTATTCTATCAATAAAAAACAATCAAAGAACAAAAAAAATTTATTTAGATTGATGTATTTTCATGATTATGAGTGAAATAAACTTTTAATACCTAAGAAAGAATATAATCAATCTTTAGGGTAGTAAAAAATGAAGAAATTTTAGATCAAAATTTGAATCTCTTCAAGAATAATGTTAAAAAACTATTGTTTAAAATAAATGAACCTATATCTTTTAATGCTTTATAAGATTATTTTTAATTTAAATAAATTATTAGAAGGAGAATTTAAATTTTTCTCTAAAATCCTGCTATATAATTATATTATCGTTTGTTTTAACATAAATGAAAATACTAATAAATTCAAGTATTTTTTATCTCATATTCTCTATCTTGCTTAAAATAAAATCATAAAGCACCAATTCATATAATAAAACATGTTTAAAAAATAGAAAATAAAATACTGCTTGAATTGGATAAAAATTGAGTTATTAAGCTTTCCGATAACAAAGATTAATTTTATGATTAACTTTAAATCTTAATTTAATATTTTTGAAGGAGAGGGAAGGCTTCTTGAATTTCAAAAATAAATTTCTTTTTCAGATTTTTTTCATAAACTAAGTCATTTTTCTTAAATAAATCAAACTATTGAGGAATATTTAAAAGCAAAAACCTAACAGAAAATAAAAACATTTTTTTTAGATAAAAATTTAGCTCATATTAAATTTTTAGAATTTGAAAGTTTATTTTATTTTAATTACAATACATCATTTTTTGCATTTTAATGATATTAGATAAAGTTAATTTAAATGATTATATAAATTTTATATATAAATTAATGAACCTAATACAATATTTTTGTTCACTTACACTAAATTAATAATTTCCATGTATTAAAATAAGAAATTAAACTTTCTTTTCTAATCAAAAAAATAATATCTTCCTTAAAGTCATTTGTTTTGATTGACAGAAAATGTTCAAATTTTTCAAATTGAATTATTGCTTTTTAGATGGGTGAATTAGTTTTTTTTTCATGAAGTTATTCATTGTCTAATTCTGATGGTTTCGTTAATCAACACTGTAATTTATAAATTCTAATAAAAATATATATTCATTTTAATTAAGGTTACTAATTAAAGAATGAAAGCAGTAAAAGATTATTCTTTTTCCTGCAACTTCTACTTTATTGATAACATTTTCTCTTAAATAAATTATGATTAATAGATAATTTAACTCAAAAAACAGCTATTTAAGCTAGATTTCATAAGGCCTTATGGAAATTCATAAGTTAAATCTTAATATCATCTTACATCTTTTTTAATTGCTTTATTGGTTTTTATAAAAAGAAAAAACTATCGATATTTTAATTTCTTAAAAAGCACCTTTGTTATGGTAATTATTTTATAAAATACTACTTACTTTTGTTTTATATTTTACTTTTTAAATAATACTTGTATTTTGTTTCAATTTTACATATTTTCTAAGTTTATCTAGTTTAAAAGAAGTAAATTTTATAAAATAAGATTATTCTAATTTATTATAATAATATTAAATAAGATAAATAAATTTCAAATGTTTAAAAACTATTATTCACTCATTCAGAAAGCTATAAATTGGCTCTATAACAAAAATAAAAGAAGAAAACTGTTCAAAAAACATGAAAAAAATGTTTAGATTTTTACAAATTTTAAATATTATGTAAAAGACTTAGATTAACCTAGAATATTTTATACTATTTTTGTGCCTTTGAACCTTAACTACATACACAATTATGATGTAGAAAATCATGAAATAAAGACTGGCCTAACTAACTTTTTCATTAAAGTATATTTGTAAGGTTTTATTTTTGAATGAGAGAACTCACAGCTAAGCTTAATTAATTGTTTTAGCTAAGATAGTGAAATAAACATGCTATTGATAAACTCTAGATATGAAGCATAGTCTAGAAATTTTATTTTAAGAGTTAATTAAATAACATTTTTCCAATTAGAAAATTCTTCAATTAAAATCTGTTGATCTTACCATTTAATATTATTAATATAACTCATGCCAAATTCTATGAACTTAACATTTGGCATTGTTTTAATCCCTTAAACTAGAAATTTTAATCCGTCTTTTCCTAAAAAATTACTTCTGCCTACTGAAATAGAGAAACTTTTTAAATTGACTAAATATTTTAAATTCTGTTCAATATACTAAGCACCCATCTCACCGATTTTATTCAATTTACAAATTTTAATGCTTAGAATTTCTAAATTTCCCAAATATTAGAATGAGTAAGCTAAATTTCTAGCTCCTTCTGCATGAATTGCATTTGGAAGAATTTTAACTTCCAGTCTTTTCAAAAAAGTTAATCTTTTTAAAGCAAAACTAAGAGATAAGATTCCTTCAGATTAGATATTTTATTTATCCACACAAACATTAAGCTCAGTTAAATTTTTAGTTTATGAAGAAATATCAGATTTTGTGCAACAGTCATTTTCTTAACTATTTTTTTATTAACTCTAGATACAATTTTATAATGAATTACTCTCTCTTTTAAATGAAATACTTTTTAAACCAAACAAATTAAATTTGTTCTCTTCAAGCTAGATCAATTCTTAAGGTAAACTAACGAACTATAAAATAAATAGCTTGTCAAGTTTTATTGAAATTTTTTTTAATTTTTTTAGCTAGCTAATAGATTTATAAAGCTTTAATCCAACTCTTTATTCTATGTTTTCTTGAGCTCTTAATTCTAATTAAAGAATATTTAAGTTTTCTAAGTATTTCAAACAATTTGCAAGCTCAACAATTGATTAACCTTCAAAATTTGGATTAAAATTAATATTCAAATTTAAATCTAATAAATTTTAGCTTAAGAATTTAAATTCATTTTGCATTAAGGTTAACCCATTAGGATTTATTTTATTACTTTCACCAAATTGAAATTCTAGTTTTTACAATTTTTATAAATTTTATAATTGCAAACCAATTTATTAGAATCCTATTTCTCCTATTTAATTACCTTTGCCAAAGTGGAATATAAATTCTTACAGCTCATTTAAATTACAAACACCTTGAAAAAAATTCTCAGCTCCTTCCATAGTAATTTCATTGTAATCTCCAAATACGATATTTAATTTTTTCAGATTTTTTAAATGTTTAATACCATTTCCAATATGAGTAATTCCATTTGTTTTTATTTTATTCCATTATTCAAAAACTATTTTAAGATCTTCGAGTAGTATTAAGTGAGACAAAGCATTACCTATTCCTGAGCATCCTAATTCTCCTATAGCACTATTAGCACTAATATCTAAAACAAAAAATCTTAATTTTTTAAGTTATTAGATACCTTCAGAAATTATTTCCATTTATTTTGGGCCAATATTTATATCATTTAAGTAAAGCTTAAAGTCAATTAAACTAGAAAATTCTTTAATTGCATTCCTGATTGCCTATGCACCTTCAATGTCTAAAATTAGAAGATTAATATTAATTTCTAAAGATTATATTTGAATATTTCTCCCTACATCTTATGAAGCTATTGGAGTATTAAATTCATTTTCTCTATAAAAATAGTTAGATTTTATATAGTTTATTTAGAATGAGCTATTTCTCAATAAAGGTAAAAATTATATCAGACATAATAGCAGAAGAACTGAAGGTTAAGAAATATAAATATATAATTAAGATATTTATTTTAAGCATTTCAAGCTTTAACAAAGTAATTGTAATTCTTCATCTGCGACTTAACAGTCTTTTAAATAAAGGGATATTTTTCTTAATTTAGTTAAATTTGAAATACTCTAAGCTAAATCTTTAATAGAAATTAATTCCTTATTAGTAAACCTAAGGTCTATGTTTAATTCTTAAATCATTATTGATTTATTTAAATTGATCCCAACTTAAATAGTATTCTCATCTTTAAGAATTCTGTCCAGAATTAAGGTTAAATATTTTAATTAAGTCATGTTTTCAAAATACTTACTCATATTTGAAAAAAACTATGAGTTTACTTTGTTTCCCCTTGATATTTTAATAAAAAGCTATCTGAGATCTTCTTACTTACAGATGAAATTATGTAAATCAGTAAATTTGTCCTCTGAATTATTGTTGTATATTCCTAAAGCAAATTTAAATTTTTTTAAGGATTAAACAGTATTAAGAGATTAAATAAACTGAGATATGTCAAAATTTAGTGCTCTTTATTATGATATGCTTATTTACACTTAGTCAAGATTCTCTAATTATTTTAAGATATCATATACAGGCTTTAGCTCTAAATAATTAGGATTATTATGCTTAGAAGGTAAAACAATATTAATTTTTTAGATGTTTTGAAGATCATCTTTTTTAAGTAAGTTTAACCTTAAAGTTTTACTCTGTTTATGAATAAAAGTGCAAAAACTGATACTCTTAAGAGCTTAAATTGTTTACTAAAAATCAAAATCCTACATTTGAGTTTATTTCTATCAATTAAAATTAAAATTGAGTTTTAATGTTTCTCTCAAATTAACTTTTCAAATTCGAAAAAATTATTTTATCTTACTTTTAATAGCCTTTTATTTTTTCGATTTTGTGATACCAAAATTAGTATATTAATTAACTTGAAATAAATTATTAATTTTAGTCATTATTTAATGTTTTTATAAATAATTTATTTTGATCTTAGAATTCATATAAGAATTTATTAAATGTTTGATATTTAGTCAATGCTAAAAAAATATCAAAAGTATCCATTTAAATAACATTAAATAAGTTTACTTTAAGTTGGATTTTTAGCTTTTCTTTACACTTATTTGAATCCAGATAAACTTAAGAATTAATAATTTAAGAGATTTCCAAAATGCTTTTTTTTTTGTTGATTTTTATGATAATTTATAATCTTTATGTTATTTTTTCAAAAGTAGACAGAAACACTTATTATTTTTTAAAAAACAAAAATTTTTATTGCAATTTGTTTTCAAAATAAATTTAAAGAGGCAGGTAAAAATAAATTGTAAGTTTTTAAAATTAAAATCAATTAACCTTTGATAATACACAGTATTCTTAATAATATCTAAGCTTCTTAATAATATTTATTTCCTAAATATTAAGCGTTTTTCATTTTTTAGAAAATTGTAGAATTTTAAAATTCAGAGCATTATTGTAATTTACTTAACATACATACAAATTCATAATTAACTGCTAAAACATAAAAACATAAAAGTATTAAAACTTATTAATTAAAATAATTTAAAGTATCACTAAATTTCTTTTGCTAAATGAATAACTAAACATGTATTTTTTGAAATAGATTTTTTTAAATTTCTTCTTAGATTTATTTTTTCTGTTAGAATTTGTAGATATTTGTTCAAATAATATTTTATTCAGGTTAAATGAAATAGACTATTTAATATTTATAAATTCTCTTTCAAATTATGTATTTAAATTATATATTGAAGATCACTTTTCAAATTTTTAAAAGGAAGTAAGTAGAACTTTATACAATATAGAAGTAAGTAAATATGGAGTACATTTTTTTTAAATTATTTATTTATACAGTTATTTAAATTAATATTTTATTAGAGTTTTCATTTCATTTTTTTAAGCATTTCCCAAAAAATCCACTATCTTAAATGCATCTTAAATTTTAACAGCAACCAAATGTATCAGACCCATTAATGCATAAGGATCTAAATTTAGAGCATGTTTATACAGCAGTATTAATAGACTGAAAATTATTGTCTACTGGAGACAAATCAGTAGTAAGAACAACAGAAGAGTCTAAATTTTAGGACTTAATAAAGCTTAAGCTTAATAGGATTAGAAGAACCATTTTTAAAATGATGTTTAGAGCTTTCATTTTTGATACTAATTCTTATTATTTTTAATCTTAAAAAAATATTATACTTAAATTAGAAAACAAAAACTCTTTTAAAGTTATTTTTTAAATAAAATTTTCAGTCAGTCTCTTTTTAAATAGCTTCTACTTCTCTTCAAATAATTATTATATATTAATACTGAAATCAAAAACAGAAAATTTAAATTTCTAATCGAATATTGTTGCATCTATTATATGAACTAACTGAAATAAGCTTATCATATTTAAGTATATTTATACTTCAAAATTAGAATTAGTTAAAAAATAAATAATATTCAGTATTAGCAAAAACACGAATATCACGCTAATAATGCGAATAGATGATATTTTGAACTAAAAAATATAAATTCTTCTATATAGGATTTTTTTAAAAAAAAACAAATTTAAAAGTAGTTATAATAATGATATATTCATTTGTTTTCACCATTTCATAACACATTTTTTTTATTTGTTCAGTTATTTTTCTCTGATTTTATGATCTTAAATTTATTTGTTTGTTAAAACTTTGGTTGTAGTATATAAAAACATATTTAAATTAATTTTCTTAAAAATATGTTGTCACCCTTTTCAAATAAATAAGAATTGAAGTTTTTTATAAATCTTTTCATTATTATCTAATATTTTGCTAATCTTTCTATTCATTTTATAATAATCTTTTCTTAACTATCAAAAAAAAATTAAATTTCTCTTTTCTTTTTAATTTTCTAATCTCATACTCTTAGCACCAAAAGAAAGTTTTTGATCTTGTAAGAAGGAGAAGTGAGGTATTTTGTAATATTTGTAATATATTTTTCTATAATCATTTTTAATTAATCAACTAAAATTTGATAAAATTAAATTTTAGTTTCTTGAACAAATCTCACAAAAAAAATGTGTAGCAGTAGTATCTAAAATAGAGTAATCTATTAGCTACAAAATTAAGTAAGTTTTAGCGTGATTTAAAAAAATCTGTTAAATAACTAATCTAATATAATTTAAATATTCAATAAAAAGCTTAGCTTACTCTAATTTTTCAAACTGCTTTACTTAGTTAGTAATCATTAAAAAAAAATTATTTTTTATTCAGAAAAAAATTGTTTAAATTTGTTAATTTGTTTATTTACTCTACTAATTAAATAATTAACTTACTTACAAAAAACCTAAAATAAAAATGTATGTTGATTATTATTAAATAATTTATTATAGAAAATTTACTTAAAATAGTTAATTTTATAAAAAACTATTTAAAGACTAATTTTTTTTCAAAATATTTTCTTATTTTATGAATTGTAGTCTAAAACATTAAGACCAAATTTTAAGTTTTTAAAATTAAAAATAATTAATAATAGATAGGTATCACAGCATTCTAAATAATTAAAAAAAAGACCTAAATATGTCTAAGTATTCTAAAGTATTCTGAATAAATATTAAGCTTTTCATTTATTTTTTAGAATAGTGTAAAAGTTAAAAATTTAGAGTCTGATTGTAATTTCCTTAAAAAAGATAAACATACAAATTTGTAATTAACAAAAAAACTTTACAAAGGCAAGTATTAAAACTATTTCAGAAATATTTTTATAAATTTTGTTTCAAATTATGTGTTTAAAATTTTTTTTGAAGAATCTCTCTTTAAACTTTTAAAAGGAAATAAATTGAACTTTATACAATATAGTAGTAAGTAAATATGTACATTTTTAAAAATTATTTATTTATACAGTCATTTTAATTAATATTTGATTAGAGTTTTAATTTCATTTTTTTATGCATATCCCTAATTTTCCACTATCTGAAGAACATCTTAAATCTTCACAGCAATTAAATATAGTGGAGATTTAAACACATAAGGATCTAATTTTAGAGCATTTTTCAACAGTATTAATCTGCCGAAAAGTGTTATCTACTGGTGCCTAATCAGTAGTAAGAATAACTGATGAGTCTAAATTTTAGGATTTAATAAAACTTAAGCTTAATAGGATTAGAAGAAATGATTTTAAAACAATGTTTAGAGCTTTCATTTTTGTGATTAATTTTTTTTATCTTTAAAAATATTATAATTAAATTAAGAAAGCTGATCCTCTTTTAAAGTGTTCTTTCAAAAAAATTTACTGTCACCCAATTTGAATAATCTTTTACTTCTCCTTAAATTACTATTAAAAACAGAATTAATAATAAAAAAAATAGATTTCTAATCAGAGATTGTTCCATCTATTCTATGAATTAAATAAAATAAAATTTACTCATAAAAGTACGTACATCTTAGCTTGAAAATAAGAAGTAGATTTACTTATTTAAGTATATTTTTGTAGTATTAGTTAAAAATAAATAATATTCAATATTAACAAAGATACAAACAAATCTTGTACAAAAAGACTATATTTTGGACTAAAAAAGATAAACTCTTCATGGTTTTTATTTAAAAAGCAAATTTGAAAAATGGTTATGATCCTAACTAAAGTGATTTTTTGCTTCGACATCGGTAGTCATCCTCTTTACATAAATTAGTAATAACCGAAGTTATTTATGTATTTTTTTATTCTTACTCTATATCTTGCTAATCTTTCTAAATCTTTTGGAGTAATCTTTTCTATTTCATTTACAATTTTAAAAAATTATCAAAAAAATTAAATTTCTCTTTTCTAAATTATTTTTTCATCACAAACTCTTAGCACTAAAATAAAGTCTTTAATTTTGTAAGGAAGGAGTATAAGGGAGGATTTTGTGTAAGAATTTGTGGATAATCATATCTTAATTAACTGGTTAAGAAAAATCCAATAAAAAAAATGTGTAGCAGCAGTATCTTAAAAAGAGTATCTAGGCAACAAAATTAAGTTAGTGTTAGCGTCATTAAAAAAAATCTGTTAAATAACTAATCTAACATAATTTAAATATTCAATAAAAAAAATCAGCTTAATCTAATTTTTCAAACAGCCTCACTTCATAAAAATACAAAAAAATTTATCTGAAAATATTATTTTTATTCAAAAAAAATTTGTTAATTTGTAAATTTACTGCATCAATAAAAATAATTAATTATAAAAAGACTTAAATAAAAGTGTAAATTATTATTATAAATTAATTTGTGATAGATAATTTATTTAAAATAGTTAATTTCATAATTTAAAAAAAGTATTTCCACTTTTTTCTATTATCAAATATAAAAATATCTTTTTGGATATAAAAATCAAATTATTAAATTTTTAGTTCACAAATAACAATTAAAACTAAAACAACTAAAATGATTAAATTTTAAGTATTGTTTTGTTTTCTCGCACAAAAAATATGAGAATAAAACTATTGAAAAGTAAAGTAATTAAATGAGTTATACTAGAAATTTAGTAGTAGTAGAAACAACTCTAACTTAGATGTTACCTGCTTTAATGTATAGTTAGACTTTAATTTCTTTTATTAAAATATCATAAAAAAATAAGTTAGGGAGAATATAGTATACTTTTAAAAGGATCTTTTAAACTGAAAGCAAAATATTTGCATAATTCTTTTTAACTTAAAGATTTGATTTTTCTAATAAGAAGTGTTATTTGATTAGTTAAAAAGCAAATAAAGTTAACATTTTCTTTGATAATTTTAATAAAATGTCTCCGCCTTAATAAAATTAATCTTGTACCTTTAAATTTAATTTTCTATTAAAAAATTAGTTTTAATGAACTGCAAAAATATTATTAAGTTTTTGTAGTTTCTTTAACGTTTTTAACTTAATTGTTAATTAAATAATTCTAAAATATTTCTTAGTGAGAAGTAATTTAATTATCTCTGGTCCAAAAAATAAAATTATTTCATTTATTTTTTATAAAAAATATTTTTTTTAATTGAAGTATTTATATATTTCTTATATTCATACTTCTAATTTCTTCATCGATTTTTTTAGTCAAAATTTATAATGATAATCTAATTAAGTAATTTTCAGAAGAACTTTTAGAAATTAATCAAAAATTAGATATAATTTATAATTATAAAATATTTTCTTACTTTAGATCCAAATTTATTTATTTTTTTTAAGGTGGAGTTATTGATATTTTTATATTTCGATTATTAATACATTTTCACATAAAATTATTCATATTTTCTATAAACTGATTGGGTTTTTGGAAACAAATTCATGATAAAAAGAAAGAATTGAATGATATTTAGAATTTAGTGATTAAATATTTAGTAATATAAAATAACATTTTCATGAATAAGTTTTATAGATTCGCCTTTTATAAGAGCAAGGAAGACTAAGAATTTGATTTTCAATATATCTTTAGTGAATTAAATATTCGGATTATTAATTTTTAGCTGAATTTAATAATTTATTGATTTTATATTCAACGCCAGTTTTTTTTTTTAGAAATTAGTGATTTTGATTGTAATTAAATTAATATATTTAAGCTGGTTATTTCAAATTACTTTAAAGGTAGCAATAATTTTTATACAAAGAATTAAAGCAAAAAGAACAAGAGATGAGCATGATGTTTTAAAAAAAACAAAAAGTTCCTCAATATTTAGGAAATTCATTTAAGGACTTTAATGATGATTATCAAAACTTAACTAAGAATTTAAGTACAAAATTTAAGCACACGAGTACGGAAAATGTTGAAAATGGATATGATTAAAAATTAGCATAAAATATAAAGAAATGTGGTAACACATGGGATTCTTAACACTTAGATAGCTTTGTAGCAAGTAGTCCTTGGGCCACTTAATCTATGTATTATTAAAACCAAGGTGCTTAAAGTTAATTAGGAAATCGTCTTTAAGCAAATTCTCCAAACAATGCATCTCAGTATGACCCTAAAAAAAGAATCAGCTAAAGCTAAAACTAAACTAGAGGTAATGTTTCTATGAAAAATAACAGTGCTTTAGCAAATTAAAATAAGGACAGCAACAATAATGTCCGTGAAAGCTATTTTTTTACTTCTGTGTCAAGATTTGTTGATGACAACAATTATAAAATGATTGACTATCCTGATAGATACAGTAATAAGAATTTTTTAGTTTCTGAAAGAAAAGATGTTGATACTAATTACTACAATAAACATTTTTCTGTTAACAGACATACTGACAATAATAGCATGAAATTATCAATGTGCAATCAGCCAGTTTCTTTAATGACTCCTGCTTAAAAATTAGATCAACTCCTCAATCTAAAAAGTGAATAAAAAGAGTTCCAAAACTGGAAAAGCGAATATGCTAAAATGAATAAAAAATACAGAGTGCACAAAGGTATGTATCCATCAGGAATTTTGCAAGTAGACAATCCTAATAATTTTGAGTCATAACTCTATTCGGATGAAGCCAAAAAAGAGTATTTGTAAAAAATAAGAAAAGAATAATTCAAAGACTTGCATAAAGATAGGTTAACTAATTTGTAAAGAACTAATCCATAGATAGAATTTCTAAATAACTACAGTCAAAGGATAATCCCAAACAAAGACTTTGATGAAAAAGCAAAACCTCCTTAACTTAATTAGAGTTAATATAGATTCTAACATTAATATGATAATTTAGCTGAATCCAAAACCACTTCTTAGATTTTTAACAACTCACAAAGAGAAAGATTAACTTAAAACTGGAATTCAAAAAGACCAGTAACAACTAACTTAGGTTCTTAAGGTAAAGATACAGGAGATAGACTCTTTGGAGCAGAAGCCTAGAAATATTCCTTATCAAGGGCAAAGTACTTGAGAGAATAAGAAACAAAAAATAGAAATTTCAACATTATTTCCTATGCTGATAACAAAATAGAATTTAAAAAAGACAAAGGTCTATAAAATGTAGAACAAACTTCTGTATAAAATAAATGATCTTTGCTTTTACTATAATTTAATATCTCAAATTTTCTATTTTGCAAAGCATTTAATTTTATTTTGAATTATATTATTTTTTTGGTATGTGTTTTATATAAATAAGTTTATATTCAAATTTATTAATCATCTTTATCTTCAAGATCATTTTCCATCTTTTTAATAGGTACATCATCTAAATCTTAATTAAGTATTTAGAGATTTACAAGAAATAAAATATTTTCTTAAATATTTAGATGATATTTATCAGGACATTTGAGTGTTCATAAAAGCTATGAGCTAATAAATTGAATAATTATTTTATTTAAAGAATTAAATTTTGAGAAGATTTTTTAATTTAGATAAAAGGGAAGTAAATAAAAACTAGAAATATTATATAATCTAGTAGAAGCTATAAAAAAATATGATAAGTATTAAAATTTAGAAAAGATTAATGTTTTACAGATATAAGAATAAATATTATGTTTCTTTAAAAAATGTGCGTAATATCCTAATGATTAGTATATTTAAAATACTAATATTTTTAATAAATAGAAAATTTGATAGAATTAAAAATCAAAAGCAACTGCATCTACTTAAAATTGGCAGACAGAGAGAAGTGAACAGCAAGAATATTTTGCAAGCAAATCTTAGGGTAGTCTCCATATAAATATATTGTTTTTTTGATTGAAGATAATTATTGTGAGAAAATAAATAAGAAATAAAGAAATAAATATTTGATTAAATTTAATTATTTTAAAGAAGATTTAAAAGATTCTTAAACACAAAAGAAATAAATAAATAAATAAACAAACAAACAAACAAATAAACCAAACCAAAATATCACAACTTTTAAGTTAAATGTCAGAATTATAAATTTTAGGTCCTTTAGGAAATATTCACATTAATATTGCATTAATTGTTGCAGAATTTGTAGGTGTACCTTTGAAGCATGTTGTAGTTGAACATAAGGAAGCTACTGGAAAAGAATTCGTTAAGAAATATCCTTTAGGTTTAATTCCTATTCTTATTACTCCTGATAAAGAAACTATTTTGACTCCAGTCGCTATTATTAAATATATTGCAAGAGCAGGAAAATAATTATTAGGCTCTACTCCTCTTGAAGAAACCAAGATTGATCAATTTTTGGATATTATTTTGGGTAATTTGCATAAATCTTATGATGATATCACAACTAGCATCTATGGATACAGAGAATATGATGAAATCTCAGTTAAAAATTCCAAAAAGCTTTTTGAAAAGAATTTAAAGTTTATTAATGATGCTTTAAAGATTGACACTTACCTTGTCGGTTAAAAGTTATCAGTTGCAGATATAGCATTAGCTGCTATTCTCCACCGTACATTCAAAATTGCTTTTGATGATAAGTTCAGATCTGAAAATGCTCATACTGTTCGTCACCTTAGATATTTCAGCAGCATTCCAATTTTTTCTAAATACTTCGGTAAATTAGTATTGGCCACTGGCGATTGGGCTCCTACTAAAAAGGCTGCAGGTAATTTCATTAAAATTATAAATATTAAATTAAAAATACTATCAAAGTTTTTTAGAGAAAAAAGTTCAAAGATTATTTTATGCAATTTGGAAAATATGTTAATTCACTTTATTTATAAATGCATTTTAAAAAAGTCTTTTAAGTACTTTAAAACAGAATTAAAATTATTTCTTTGAATTTATATTTGACTAAGAATTTAAATCTTTTTTATATAATAGTAGTTAAAGCTTGAAAAAAGGAAATCTCAAGATATATTAGCAAAAGTATGATTTAATAAAGAGAAATTTTAGTGTAAAGAAAAGCTTTTTTATTTAAGATATGAAATATATTTATTTACAAAGTATTTATTGGATTGATGTTTATTTTTATGGGTTTTTTAGTAGCAAATATTGACCACTTTAAAATTTATCTTATGATATGTGACTTATATTCCTATTGTAATATAATACCAAGTTTTTTCTATTTTAAAAGTTGCTTGAAAATTTGATTCTTATTTTTAATAAAAATTGCTTACTGATGATATTCTTCCAACAATAAACAATAACGAAGAAGAAAAAAAGGCAAAAAATTTTAAAAGAAGAAAAATTTTAAAACATTTATTAGATGATAGTTATTTTTATGGGTTTTTTCATAGTATATCTTGATTAATTTAAAATTTATCCTATTTTATGTGACTTATAAATTCTTATCAATTAAAAAAAATATTGTTCCAAGCATTTTCTATATAAAAGTTGATTTAATTAATTTATAAATTTTAATCAAAATTGCTTACTGATAATCTACAAATTTCAAACAAAAACAACAAGTTTTAAAAGAAGAAAACTTTTCAAATAAACAAAAATATGTTGGATTTGTTAGTTAAATTTTAAAATGTACTAAAATTTTATCGAAAATAGATAAGCCTAGAATTTAATTTTTATACAATGTTTTAAAATGAAAATATTATGGGTTCAATAAAATTTTAATATTTTTTGGGAGATTTATTTTATTTAGTAAGAAAAATAATTAAATTTTATTATTTTAGAAATATTTTTTTATTAGTAAACTTGATTAACTGTTCAATTTTTCATTTAAAATACCTCAATAAGAGGGAATTATTTGTTTGTTGGTATTTATTTTGTTTTGTTGTATGTTAAGAACATCGTTGTCAAGACCAGGCTTGTCTATGAATTTTTTATTTGAATTTATGTGATTAAATATTTAAGCAAAATCTGATCTCTTTAATACTAGACGAATTTATTGAGAGGCAGAACTTTATTCATTTGCTTATTTGATGTTCTCTAATCTAAAGCCTATTGATTACTTAAATCTGAGATACTGTTAAGAAAGATTTGATAGAGTTATTGATACTTTTTCAAGGTTAGGATATGTTGCAAATAGGAAATTATAAACTTGCAAGTATATAAAATACGCATAATTGAGCTTTCTATAAATTCTTGAGATAAAGAGCCTGTGAATTATGCATTAAGAGTAAGGTTTTTGAGAGTTGGGGGTATTCATGTTAAACGATATTTAAAGAAAACCAAGATCTATTCTTACTTTGAATTTAGTTACAATGAAAATTTTATAAATCAAAACTTTGTGTGTTCTGTATTCTTGTTGTATTCTTTAGAGCTCACTCATTAGCTCATTTACATTTATTTGAGGAATTTAAAAATTCAGTTTTTTGTTGAAAAAGCTTAAGTTAGTATTTGTAGAGTTTGTGTAAGATCGATTGATGTTGTTACTTTTATTTATTCCTTAACTACTATTTCCTTTAGTACCTTCACGGCTACCTTGTTTGAAATTTTAATTTTAAGATAAAGAGTCTTGGTCTTGGCTATTTTATTTTTTACCTATAGGATTACTTCCAAACTATGAATTTTACTCAGAATGAGGGCTATTTAGCTTAGAATGAGATAGAATTCTACTCTAATTTATTTAATCTTGGGTACTGCCAGGAATTGAAGATCCTGCTTATGAAGCTAATCCAGCATAAATCATGGGATTATTAGCTATTTTTTTTAATGAAACTTTGAAGTTAGGATGGATATATTTAAAGTCTGCTTGTGGATTTTATGCATCAAAGCAAACAGCTAAAGCTCCTTTAAAAGCATTACTCTCCTTTTATTCAGAATCTAGATAATTTTGTATGCTACTTGAATACAATCTGCTAAAATTACCTTCTAAATAGAATAAATCATTATCATTATTCAAAAACTCACAATATTTCTCAATTAAATATCCTTCTGATAAGAGGTTCAGCTCATCAAAATGAACTTCATCTTCATTAGGCAACTTCACAATTGATAAATTTTTAAGATTATGAGGAAGCTAAGGGATTTCAGGACTTGAATAGCCACCTTTAGGCTATTTACTTTAAAGATTAATTTGAGAGTAAACTTATGGAGGATTATATGCATGATAGTTTCCATTCTCTCTGCTATCAATATTATTATATTACTAATTAGTATTTTTGGACCCTCTTGAATACTAATCAGTATAGTATTTTGCCCTATTTTACACTTGATTTTGCTGATTTGAATAAATTTATGGATAGCTCTCATTTTTTTAGTACAGTTAATTATTAGAGCTACTTATATTTGATTGTAGTATATTATTATTATTATTGTTTAAGCTAGGACGCTAGTAAGGAGGAGATACAGATTCCGAGTTTATTTTAAAATTATAAGCTTTTTTGTTGTATTTTTGCTCAGCAGCTTAATTGTAAAGTTAATTTGTTTGAATTATCTATGCCTCATCCATAGTTAACGGACTTTTATTTTTGTTAGGAATTAATATATCTTAGCCAGCTTATGATAACCTTATACCTAAGGGTCTTTACATATTAATTGGAATAGTTAAATTATTTTAATTGTTGTTTGAATAATTTTTAACAGGAGAATTATTTTAATTTCTTTGGGAGTCTTAATATATGTTTTATCCTTTGTAAGCCTAATTATTTTATTCATTTATGCTTTGAGGTATCTATCTGCTTATAGATGACTTAGCTTTTCTTTCATCCATCATTAGATTATTATTACTATTTATGGCTATATTAATATTGCTATTATTTTAAAATTTGTTCAATCCATTCTTTTGTTCCTGCTAAATTTGTAGCTCTAAAAGTTCTAATTCTTCTCTATGTTTTTGGAGCTAATTTTTTATATTATTTTATTCTCTAAGATTTAAACCTTATTGCATTTGTTATTGTTATGATTGGATAGACCTAGATTTATGATTGCTATTTCCCTACGCTAAATTGTAACTCTCTTTAGTTTAATTAATAACACTTTACTATTAGTTATTTTTCATAGGAGTATTTAATGATTTTTATCCTCTTAAAATAAAATATATTATCTTAATTTTAAGAATAGAATTATTTTGCCTTATTTTGCAATTGTATATTTTATGTATAACTTAGCTTTTACTTTCCTTACAAATTCAATTTTCTTTAATTAAAAAATTAATATTTTTATCAATTAAAAAAAATTATGTGAGTTATTTTTTTAGAAATAAATACGCCTTATATTATGTAAAATAATCATTGTTTATAAATAAATTATTGGTATCTTTTTAATAAAAATATTAATCATTCATAGATAGTTGATTGGTCAAGCTTAGATAAACCCAATAAATTAGTCATTAATAATTGTTATTATTCTTGCTTAAAATAAATATATTTTTTAAGTTCTCTAATAAGTTATCATAGGTTTGTTTAAAAGTTTTATTTTAAATGTCTGTTATGAAAATTTGTTTGAAATTTTATAAAGAATATTTCTAATTAAGAAGACTAAAATTGATCATACTAACTAACACAAAGTATAAAAGAACATGTTAAATTACAATTTGAAGCTATCATTTTCATTTTAATTAATGTCTAAGTAATAAAGATATTTTGATACGATAGTGAAGAGAGTGTTTGTAAATCTAATTGAAAAAAAATAAGTTATATAAATTAAGTATCTTAGTTGATAGTAATAAAATTAACACTTAATTTGCACACTTTAGAATAGTTCTTAATAAGCAATGAATTAAAAAAATAATTAAAAAGAAAGTTAATAAAAATATTAGGTTTATCATTGTAAATAAAGGTATGAACAAAAGCAAGATTTTGTAAACTTTAATTTTGGTAAAATCTAAAAAATTGTAAAACAAGAAAGATATTATGTTTCAATTAATTTTAAGAATAAATAACAAAAATAAAAACTATACAATTTATAAATGAATGGGTGGGTGGATGGATGTAACTAAAATTAATTTTAAATCTTATATTAAATTATTATTGTATTTTAAATATTTTTTGTCACTAAAATTTTTGATTTCAATTATTAGATTGCATGATTATTGATTCATTGGTGTTAGAAGCTGTTCTAGATTAAGAATTTTCTTTTTCATATTTTAACTTAAAGTCTTCAACTTCCTATTGTCTAGTCAAATAATCTACAAAATAAGTTAACAAATGTTTAATTAAAAATTATGTTATTAATGATATAAAATTTACTATGAGGAGGGAAGGGGAGAGATTAAATTGAGTACTCTGATTGTATAGGAAGTTAAAATAGTAATTCAATAAACTTTTCTTAATATAATCTTTATTGCTAATCACTTAAATTATTGCTGCCATCATAATTAATAATGCAAGCTCTCCATAGGTTTACCCACTTATAATTAATTTTATTAAATAAATGATTGTAAAAATAAAAAAAAATATTTTACTTCACAGTGGACATTTTTAGATGCTGCTAGTTATTTAGAAGATAAAGTAGTTTGATCTATTATTTATGAAATTTCTTCTAAGAAAAATCCTGATTTAAGCATATCTGCACAATAACCAATTATGTAAGATTTCATAAAAGAGTTATCTTCATCTATAGTCTCAAATAATCTACAAATAACAGGTAAACAGTGTTTCATGTTTAATTCGATTGTTGTTTTTCTTTCTAAGATGTCTTTGTCTCTGATCAGCTTAATAAGCAAATTCAAAATAATAAGTTGCTCAACTTTTAAGTTTATTAAAAATATTGAGAAATGTTATTAATTTATATTAAATTTACTTAACGTCAAACAATCTTGCTCTTGAGGCATATCAAGTGAATAGGCTATAGCTTAAGATATATGAACATATAAATTGCAATCTATAAAGACCTTTTAAATATTTTATTAGTCTTTAAGTAGGTAGGCAATTTATAAGGCCGTGCTTTTTATGTGGGAATGACTTTTATTTTCACTTAAAATACTAAATTAGTTGCATATTCCTTTTTAGTACTATTACTTTATTTATCTCTTTTCCTGTAAAATGATATATTCTAAACAAAACATCAAACCTATTTATAAATTTAATTTCATTAATTTTATTTGTAAATATTTTGATAATTATATATTACTTGTAAGAGCTGTGATGTAAGAAATAGAGATTCTGTCAAATTCTTGTAAAGAAGGATCTATGTTTGGAGTATCACTAAGTTAGTTATCATCTATTATACTGGCAGGTATTTCTTTGGTTTTTGCCATGTTTTCTTCTTGCAATTTTATAAATTAATTTTTGAGTTTTTCAGTTTAATCAATAAGATTTTCTAAAAGAACTTCTGCATATGAGAAGTAAGTTTCATGGTCATTTTTGCAATAAATATGAGAAATACTGGATAATTCAGAGAATTTGCTATATGAAGGTACTAAATTATAAATTCTAAGCATTATTTAACTACATTATAACTCATTAAGATATTCAGGATAAAGAGGAATTTAACAATCAAGATTTTCATCTTAGTTTTTAAGGTATTCTTGGATTTCATCTTCAAGTACCATTATAGCTTCTATTCTCATTAAATTTGTCCATAATAAATCAGATGAAGTCAAAGAAACCGTTTCAAATATTTCAATTATTTCAACACTGGGTTTTTAGGTTCTATCTGCAAAGCATTTTTAAACAATTCTAGGAGGGAATTTATCACTTACATAGCTAATAAAAGCATGGTTATCAACGTTAATTTCATTAAGAACTTCAACAATCTACACTCTAAATGCTTATTTAAGTGATTCTTTTTTCAAAATATTTAGTAATAAGACAGCTACTATTCTTTCTTTTACTAGAATTTCTAAATTATCTCTATTTCTTGCAAGTTTTTACACAATATTCAAGAACTATAAAGTTAAATTAATATTAAAACATTAACAAAAATATTAATAAATGTTTACTTGGCTTTGATATTGTGTGGGTAGAGTGGAGGAATTAAGGAAATAAGTTATGATAAACTTAATGAATATTTTGGATTCCATTAGTATCTTAGAACCCTAGACAGTCGCTGCTAGATCTTAAAATATTTTTGCTATCTAAATCTTAAATGTACTAAGATTAACTGAATAACTCATTTCCAACTGATTTAAAATAAAAAAATTTACTATTGAAAATAAAAATAAGATTTTTACTTCTAAGACATCAAAGAAAGTTGATAAATTATCAGGATTTAGAATGATATATTGTACATTATATCTAGTTAGCAAAGACAAAGTGGCTTTTATACATTCTTTCACAGCTTTTATTTCAGTGGGAAAGAGTTAGTTAATAGCTAAAATATCATAGGCCCCATTTGGTGCTTGCTACTTAAGAATTTCTTATATTTTTATTGTGTTTATTTTCATTTAATTAAATATTTCTTGCTAGAATGTTTAGGGATTTGTAACTTCAAAATTATCTTATTCATTAAAAACTCTGAGATAAATTCCACAAATTTGAAGCTCTGCATTATTGTTGGGAGAAATATCTTTTTCTTTTCCAACACTTCCAGCTGCATTTTCTTCTAATTAAATAATTCCTTGATGTTCAAGCAGCTTATCCAAAAATATCTTTCCAAGAGATTAGTTAACATTAATAATTTAAAGCTTTAAGTTTAAATCTAGTTTATCTCTTGAAATCTGATTCCAAATAAAATCAGGTAATTCCATATTAGAATTTATTTTTCTAGCAAATGACTCAAATCTTCTCTCCTTAAGATATTTTAACAAATGATTGTCTACATTTCTTGTTAAGGCTATCAAGAACTAATTGATAAAGAACATCAATTTATCTCTTCCAATAGGACCTATTTCTCTTAAAAGTTGCATATTGTAAAATAAATATTCTTTTTATTCATCTTCTTTTCTTCTTCTAAGAGTAGGAGAAGAATCTTAATTCAAATCATCAGACTCTTCAACTTCTTATCCTTCATTAATCTAGCTACTTTTTCCTGCTGTATTATGGATAGCATCAACATTATTAAATTTGCTATACATACTAAATCCGAATCTAGAATTTTATCCTACACTACTTCTATCATCACTTCTGCTTTATTCTTCTTCTAATATCTCTGAGTCCATTCTTAAATTATTTTTCCAATTGATTTTACTCTTTTAATTAGGAGTCTCAACCAAGCTTGATTAAGAATCACTATTTTAGAGTTGCAGTTTTTAATCTTATCGAGACAATGAAGATGAACTAATATTTTTTTTTGAATCATCATCTAATCCTGATTGATTATTCTTTCTTTCTGAGTTTGATAACGACATGTCTGAATTAGCATCTTTTTAATTATTTTCATTTGCAGCCATTTATACTGGTTTCAGTGAAATTGAAATACCTTATGTGCCATTTTCAAATGTCTTAATAAATTAGCTATTTTCAATGATGAAATATAACATTTTAGAATATATTTTTGTTATTTCATCTAAATTTTCTGTATTATATTTTTTATCATTATTCTACAAAGTGTTAAATGTTTTCCCTTTAGTAAGAATTATTTCAATAGCTCTCCAAACACAGCC
The DNA here is from genome assembly GCA_000231825.2 of Tetrahymena elliotti 4EA. Lineage (NCBI taxonomy): Eukaryota > Ciliophora > Oligohymenophorea > Hymenostomatida > Tetrahymenidae > Tetrahymena > Tetrahymena elliotti. Next base: position 957,078 of record JH720320.1, read on the forward strand.
ACCTCTAATTAAGCTTTCTAAGAAGAAACAATTTTTAGATAAGCACAATGTTAGTACAGATAAAGATATATTTAATTCTCTTGTTGCCTTAAAAAATTTTTCAACAATCTTTGTATTACAAGGATTCTAAATAGTATCAGTATCAATATTATACAGCTTATCTAATAAATCTTTATATCTAATTTATAAATTCAATGTTGGTTATTTAATTTTAACAAATAGAAAAAGTTATCATTTATTAAATTCAAATAAAAAGTACTGATTAAATAGTATTTATCAACAAAAAATAATCATTTTAAAATAATAAATAAAATTACTAAGGGTTAGCAGCGTTAGCTGGAACAGTTTAAGAAGAGGTAAGGGCTGATGATAATGAAAGAAGAGACGGTGTTGAGTCACTTGTTACTAGAATAGGAGAAGGCTTTTCTTTGTTTTTTATTTTTTAAGGTAAAGATAGAGTGTTTCCATATTTTTCTTTCACAACAGAATTTAGGCTTCCTGTATATTTTTCAAGGAAAGTGTGGAAGAATGTAACAGTTATTTTTTATGCTCGTTATATCAATAAACACATGTCATTTCTTTGCTGTTATGACATTTAGTTTAAGGATATTTTTTTTACATCATAGATTTCTTATAAAATTTATACACATAAGTTGATTATTTTAATTTCTTAGTAGCTTACAGATAAATCATCAAAATAATTTCTAATATCTGATCTGTTGATATTTTTAATTTAAATTTATATTATTATATTGCTAAGCGTGTATAGAATGCACTCTATTCCAGTGTTATTTTCTAAAAATGACTCTAAATTCTTTCTCTTAATTAATAAAAAATAATGTTTAGATAATTTTTTAAAATTTGATAAAATTACTTCTCTTAGAGAGTTAAATATAACTTTGAGTGCTGCTTTTATGTACATGTTAAAAGTTGTTGATACGTTGTCAATAAGTGGAGTGGAGAAACTCATATCTAAATTACTCATAGAGGATATGGAGCTTGTAGAAAGTTTTCTGGGCTAGAATAAGGACGCTCTACTTGGGCTTTACTAGACTTATTCAACTATAGAACTTTTACGGAAAGAATTTCTTTTATTTTAAGAAAGAAGAGGAGAAGAAGGAGTTTGATCTTCAAGAGCTGATTCTTTGAGATCTTCAAGTAAATCAGGATCTTCAGCAGCATCTCTAACTATCTTTGTGCAAGTTTATAAAATAGAAAGAACATGATTATAAGGATAAACATTATCTACATTTAATCTATTCTTGTAAATCTTGGTCTAAGCTTTGAGAATATGAAGGAGATTTTTCATAGCAGAAGAAGTTTTTTCATTTAAAACTTTAAATATATCAGGTTAAAATGAATATTGTTATATTTTTTAGACAGTTTTTATTGCAAATTATTAAGGAAGATTAAATAATTCAGTCTCATCATTTTTTTATTTAGCCCATAATCTTAAAAAGATTTAACAACAAGTTATTTCGTTTTTAAGTTAAATATAATAAACAGTTTCATTAAAGGATTCTTAAAGAATAGGATAGTTGTTTATTTTATCTTCTGTAACTATCCTGTAGTCAGTCATCACTAATTTACTTGGATTAAACCATTTATTATAATAGCTATTTACACAATCTTTGTAATTTTATAAATAATTTCCTATTTTTTCTTTTAAAGTAGATTTCATAGCTTTATTCCAAATCAAATCAAAGCTTTCTTCATTGTCTGATCTGTATCTCTCACAACACCTGAGAACACCTTGATCTCTTGGAATAGTAACTTACTAGCTTTGGGTAGAACTTGATGAAATTTAGGATGATCCTGCAGTCTGTTATGGTTGGTAGTGTGCAGTTATTCCAGAAGGATTCAAAGCATCTGATTTAAATAAACCACTTTCTTCATCATCTTGGTCATTTAAAAGAATTAAGAGTAATTAAACTGGGAAGAATTTGAAAAATGGGAAAACTTCAATATGCTTTTTTTGCAATCCTTAACCATTTACTATTTCTTCTAAAATCAATCTAGCATCTGGAAGTCTATAAAATAAAGCTTTAATTATTGTAAAGGAAGATTTTTCAGTAAGTTCGCTAATTTAATCTGTCAGGAGCTCACAAAAACCATTAATGTGAAGCATATAATCATTCATTAAATAAGTGTAAACTAATTTCAAATATTCATCTCTAACTATTCCTTAAGGTTCAGTTTTCTAATCTTTATCGCTTTTTAAAAGTAAAATATTCTGCATAATTCTCCAATTTCTCTTCTCAAAACAAACTTTTTATGGCTTTGTCAAAGGATACACATCTCTTTTTCTAAAGATGTGGGAATGCATTTAAATACAAGCACTTATCATCTTTAGGCACATGAAAATTATATATAAATTCTCATCTCCTCTATTACGGACTTCAGGTAGCTTTAAATATGTTGCATCTGCTCCATAAGATATTTCTGTTAAGTCCTCCTAAAAGCTTATACGCTAAGCTATGACATTAACAATTTGCTGTATACCATTGCAATCTATCATAGCACGACTATGAAATTATTTAGCCTAAAGATCATCACTGTTCAAGACGGTCAATAGTAATTATACAATAGAATATTAAAGAACTTAATATTCATGGAGATTTAAGATATGAACTAAATAAGGTAAAATATTAGTAATTTTGATAACTTTTGAGTATTCTTTATATAATATTGTCATTGTTCTTAAGCAAAGTGCTTACTTTTCTTTTTATTGTTGATTCATCAAATGAGAAATCAGATTCTCCCACAGTTCTTTTATTTCTTTTTCTAAAATTTAATTCTTTGCATCAACAAAATCAAATTATAATCTCCTGTTATACTATATTATTTACTTAATATAATAGCGTCCACAAAGCATTTATTCATTTATATTTTCATATTCCACTTTAAAATCATCTATATTCCAATATAACTTTGTAAAAATCTCCTTTTAAAGCTCTTTTATTTAATTTAGGATATCAGCTTCTTAAGGAGATACACTCTATTAAACAACATCTTAATTATTTCCTCTAATAGAACTTGTTATTAAAGAGGGGGAATGTGGAAGTGGCATATCGGTAGCTCTACCAAAATTACCATCTTTTCTGAATAAATAAGGGAAAAACTACTAAAGGTCACATACATGATTAATTTTTTTAAATACTGTGAATATTTGTTGATGCAAAAATATTTTATCTTCCTTCACAAGAGCTTCGTCTAAAGTTTTCTTTATTTACAAATTTATTTTAAAAAAATATTTCAAAACATTTCATGAGTATTTTTTAATGCATATTGATATTCTTATTAAAAGATTAAAATAAAATTTACTAAGTTTTGCTTGAGCCAGAAGTAGTGAGGTTATTTAATATCAGTTTATATGAGAGAGAAGAAAAAACTCTACCACTCTTGTCTGGTCCATTGGTCTACAAATTAAGATTCTGTTTTTTGAACTTTGAACAACGGTTTTGGGAATACATTCATTATTACATAACATCTTTTCATAAAATAAAAGTTTGATTTTTTTAGAATAAAATGAATATAAATTACGCTTGAGATCTTTGATTAAGAAGACTAAAGAGAAGGTTAAAACCTATTTCTTTTAGTTGTTTAGAAGAGTAAAGATCTTAAATAACTATATGGAGAAGGAATAGAATCATAGTAGAATTAAGAATTATCATATTGATAAACTACTTGTTTTCAGTTGAGAAATAATAAAGAGCATTTAAAAGATTAATAGAATTCACAATTAAAGCAAAGGAGTTATATCTTAGAATTCTGCTGACAGCAGCAAAGAATACAGGAGATTGTAAGTGATAAATTATAGCTTATCTGTGTATAGGAGCTGTGGATTCAATACGTGCTTAGAACAAAGTATTGATAATGCTAAACATAGAATATATTCTAACCATGTAAGTATATTGAGAGAGAGGACGCTTGATTAAGGTATAATTACTAATCTAGTAAAACACTCTATCTAAAATGTTAAATCTATAATCCAGCAAGAAGTTTTTATTATCAGTCTCTGCTTTCTGCATCATATTATTGTGATAAAACCCTACACGTTTGAATAGCTAGCTGGTCTAATATACTACTAAAGGATCAGGGTTAGAAAGCAATTAAAGAATGCTTTTGAATTCTTTGAATTTGTCTTACTTAATAACTTTATCTTCAAAGTATTTCTTGCAGTTTTAGAAAATTGTAAGACATTTCAGCATTTCTTCTATTTTAAGAGATAATGCTTCCACACTTTCAACATTTAATTTTAAAATACTTTGTTAAGAATTATCGTTTGGGAGGTAGATTTCTGTTTTTTTTAATTTTTTTAACAATTTAACAGATTTAGATCTCATTTAAGACATTAATTCATATTCTTGTAATGAATATTCATTGAGTGAGCATAGTTAGAACAATTTTTTCAGTTCTTTGTTTTGTTCAGTTAATTTAAGATTAATATTCTCCAATGCTTCTTAATCTAATCTAAATTTTTAAGATATATTAAGTCCGTTTCTGTTATAAGGATGGATGTTTGGTGATTAACTTTTATCAATTTAGTTTACTTCTCCATCAAAAGGACTGACTGTAGGTAAATTCTTTGTTTAAAGAATAAGCTATTGATTTATAGCCTATTTTTGTGCAGATATATTTTTACGTGTCATAGGAGATTGTTCATATACAAAAACTTCATCAGAATCATCACTATTTAAATCTTCATCTACTAAAAGCTATTCAGATTACTACTTTTAATTTGCATTTTAATGATCATTGTGAGTGCTATACTCTTCATCTGCTTGTTTACGAAGGGCATCCATTTGAATATTAATAAATTTTTCATAATGTTCATGTTCATGCTAGAGCATAGACTCTTAGCTATTTCTTCTTTGCCCATTTAGATGAGTCTATGAATCTGTGGTATTAGCAGTATTTTCTTCACTTTCTACCTTTTTAAATAAATGTAGCTAAGAAATTTATTTATCAATAGATCTTTCAGCTATATTTTGAGGAATAGTCTTAATAAATTTAATATGCTTTTAGAAAAATAATAAATCATGGTCTTCGAAATAAGACAAATATCTTGAGAGAACAGTAATGATATGATGATAAACTTTCAAATCAGCATCTGCAGTTTTTTTCAAATTGCAGTTGACATTAAATTCTCTGAGAGAACTAAAAAAGGAGTCCTCTCCTTTAGCAAGAATTATATTCCTCATCAACTCAGCATCTACATCCTAGTCTCTATCTGGACTACCATTTTCCATTTTCCAGCCTTATATTTCAAGCTAGTAATTTGGAGTGTGGGAATGTATTACATCTAAGCATCTCCTACAAGGTGAGGTTATATCATAATACATATTTATATTTGTTAACATTTCAATTATAAAAAAATCTCTTTGATAAGGCTCAAAAACATATTCTACCTCCTAGCCATTAAAGAATATTAATTTTATTGAATTTCTAACTGCTCCCACAAATTCTTATCTAATAATATCTTTCAAAAACTTAAGATCAAACATTTCATAAACTTCTCCATCATTCTAATCTACTTCAAAAATCCCACTTTTACCTATTGCTAACATGCAAAATCTAACATGAGTTCTAGTAGGCATCACTCTGCAAGCATATAAAGCAAAATCAACCTCCATAGTCTAATCATTAAACTTAACAATGTGATGTATTTCTTCTTGCATAGTACTAGTAACACTTACATCTAATTTAGTTTAGTCTTTAGAATTCTTTTAAACTCTATTGACAAAAGACTAAACTTGATTCAAATCATTCAAATAAAAAGCCATACTTAAACTTGGTTTAATTAAATTAATTTAGAATCCATTTAATTTCTTTGAAATCCTTAATATATCCCTATACTTTATTGAAATTGTTACAGATTGATTCTTGTTTGCCCCTATTTTTTTCATTTAAAATATTTCATAAAATTATTGGTTATAAATTATTACTATTTTTATCATATTTTTTTACCAATTTCCAAAATTTAAATAAAAAACAAAATTTAAAAATTAAAATCAGTAATTAATGTTTTCTATTTCTTTTGGTGCTAGTTTAATTGCAGTAATTGATAAAATTATTTTCTAAAATAGTAATATTATTGGAGTTTCTTTTGATTTATGAAAGAGTAATTATTACCTATTTATGTATTTGATGAAAATGTTTTCTAGGATTAAACAGTAACCTAAACTTCATCTTATTATTTTAATAATTTTTAATGGCTCTTGCTATTCGTATAAAACATGCTTGATTTTAATTTCTAGAATTTTTTTTCTGCTAAAGTTATTGGGCGTATAATTTCGATTGTGAGATGACTATTAAAGCATGTAAGTCTAGATTCGAAGTAGCTTTTACTTGATTTATCGGCTATAAGAGATGCTTATATGGTGATAAAATTGAGATTAAGATTCGAATTAGGAATAGACTTCACTCCCAAATAGTAATAGTAGGTATCTATAGCTCTATAGTAATCAGACAAAAAAAGATGGCGATCATCTGACTTAAAATTATACTATGTTTATGGATTCTTTCCTGCAGCAACTTGCTTATTATTAAATATGATAATAACTTCATTATCTTTGTCAGGAGAAAGATGCACGCTAATAATATCTTTATATTTTATTTTATCTAAATTATCAGGATTGTTTGGCACTGATTGTATAGATAAACCAGACCATAATACATTCACAATCATTTTTTTTTCTTATGAGTAGAATATGAATGATGGTTTGGTCATAAAATGTCTGCCATAAACAACTGTTTCTCTATTTTAATCTGTTATATATGAATGGCTTTTTTCATTTTTACGCTCATATTCTGCTCTTTCAATCTAAGCATCTATATCTTGCTACATATTCTTATCAACTTTGGATATTTAATGGTGCTTATTTTATGGAAGAGATTTTACTAATTTATAATGATTTTTAATCTATTATTCTTCTTCTGTGCTTATTTTAATGAAATAAAGAAGTATATTAAGATTTTTTTTTTTATTAAATTATCTGAGATACTACTTATTTTGAATTTAATAATAAATGAATTATCTATCAACTTTACTTTATTTTATTTACATTCTTATTAATATTAATCAATATTTAGACTATTCCTAAAATAAAAATAGATTTAAAGTACTTTCATATAAATTTAAAGTTAAAAATGGCTAATGTTAAATTTACTATAATAGCAAAAGTAACTTTTTAGAAATTTATTTTAATTTTAGATTGTTCAAATATTAAAGTTTTGCTTTTTAATTGATGATTTGTCACTAGATATAAATTATTAAAATTACCTTATAAATTATTAATCAACTTTATTTTTATTTTTATTACATTTTATTTTACCAAAAGAATCTATCACATTCAATAAAAAAATCAAAAATAAATAAGCCAAAAATGTGAATTTAAAATAGTTAATTTTTGTAATATTTATAAATTTTAATTTTGGGTATTTTATCAGTAAAAGTCGGAAGCTTTTTATAATAACAAGTAACGGTAATAATTTTTTAAAAAATAAATATGCAAAGAATAGTAAGGAGATTATTGAAGTATTTTCGTAACTTTTTTTTTAGTTTTTGTAAGATTTTTTTTATAATTCAATGTAACAAAATTAATTATTTTTGTAATTAATTAAGTTTCAAAGAATTGATCTATATTTACACATTTTTGTTTTATCTTCCTTTTCTTCTTCCATTTCATTTTCATTTTATTCTTTTACAGGATAAAACTTATCTGCAAAAATCGATGTTAGAAACTAATATTCAAGGCTTCTTAAACCATACTCATGAGTGCCTTAATATTTTTACCTAAATTCTATAATCGATTTTAAATGCTCGGGAGTAATATGAAATTTGATTATTGTTGTTTCACAATAAGGAAAAGGTTCATAAACACATTCGTAATCTAAATTAGGAGGATATTCAAAATCTATTAGTTTAACTTCTATGTCGCAATAGATTTTAATTTTGTCAATAGTATGGAAAATAAAATCTTTATAAAAAACAGTATCTATATTTTTATCAAGATCCCTTCTTTTTTTTTATAAATCAATAATTATCCCATAGAACATGTCTTATTAAGATAGAATTACATAATCTAACATGCCAATATGTAGCAGATATTGACAAATTTCATTCTTTTCTACACCTAGTAATGCCATAAAAGTTTCACTTTAGGTTATTCTACTTATCTCAATTTGTTAATATTCAAAATTCTCTCTAAATAAAGCTACTGCATAAAAATCATCATCTTTCAGATTTTCTTTTATATAGTTGTCTACATATTATCTTTTATAAATCGATCTCTCTTAATTTAATTATCTAAGTTCTTCTTTTTTGTTTTTATAGTGCTTTAAAATGGACTTAAAGCTCTGTTAAGACCTATTAAATATTTGTTATGTGTCTTTTAGCTATTATGCTAGTACGTAAGACTATTAATTTTAACTCTTTTCAAGGAGCTCGATAGGTATTTAGAAGTTCTTTATAAATTACTTAGGAACTAAATTTGCATGATAAAAATGTCCTTATTTTTCTACGTGATCAATTTTAATGCAGCGATCAAAATCATGAACACTCTCTGGCTTAATATAAATAGTAAAATTGCCATTAAGTTAATAATATTTCTGCTGACTAACAGGAGATATCAAAGGGTAATGGTCAATTACTTTAACTACAAGAGTACATTTATTTTTTTTTTTATAAATTTTCTTTCTACTAATATTGCAAATGATGTCTTTTTTCTAAGATTTTGTTGATGATAGGTCTTCTTCCTCCTCGGGCTCTTCTATGGACATTTAATCTTCCATAAGCTTTAACTTATCTTTATCTTATTCAGTGATTATGCTTATCATTTCTAAATCCTTTTACTGAAAGCACTACTTTTACTTGTTGTTGTTGATTTAATCTTTGTATTTTTGAATTGTTTTAAATGTAAAAAAATTAATATTATCAAAAGTAACATTGGTAAATAAGCAAATAAGTAATTTTAAAGCCTACCAATAAATTTTCTGAAAAGATTGGTTCTATTTTATGGCTACTAATTTCTCTAAATTTTAATAAAAGATAAAAAACTGAAAAATCTAATTCTTACTATGGTAACCCATTCCTAAATTGAGAGATTATCTTAGAATCTTTTGAATCTAATTAAAATGAAGGAAATCTAGAAAAATTGTTAAAGAAAATCGAAAAATACTTGAAAAATAATTAAGAAGATAAAAATGCTATATATAAATACAGTGATATCACTGCTGATCTGCATAGGAAATTTCTCAGAAAAAATTTGGAAATAAATCTTATGTAAACTGATAATGTATATATTATACTTCATTGTAACTATAAATGCACCTAAATTAAAAACACTGATTGTATTTATCAAATTTAAAAATAAAAAACTTGTTTCTATTTCTTTCCGTTTTACTTCAAGTTAAAATGAATTTAGTTTAAAAAATATTAGTCAATTAATCCATTAAAAAGTTAGTTATTAGTTAATTAAAAAATTTATATTTTATCGATATTTGTTTAAGAATAAAAATATATTTACATAATTATTAATTATCATTTCATTGCACTCAAATAGAAAAACTTAAAAATACAATTTAAAATTTAAAATGACGTCAAACAGTTTACTTTATTTTAATTAATCATAATCCATATAAATTTTTCAATTCATTCATATAATTTTAAATTAAAATTTATAATCATTTTTCAATCAAATAAGTAAAAATATATGCATCATTATTTGCAATTAAACTTTGAATCAATTAGATAACTAAAATTTTTATATTCATTTGCTTTAAAAAGCAAAAAGGTTTAACAGTAATTTTTCAAGCAACAATTAATAAAAAAATGGCTTGTCTAACTTGCTAATTTTAAATAGTTATATTTCATTTATGAATCAAAAGAAAATTTTAGAAAGAAATATTTTTTTATTACTTCTTTATTTATTTTGTAAAGTCATTTATCACTAAATTTGTAACAAATTCTCAATACACAAATCAGTAAAATTGTAAGCTTTTGTTTTCTTAAGTAAAAAACTAATTAAATAACTAAAATTTTCTTGCTGTTACTCAAAATAATGTATTATTTGATAACAAAAATTGAGTAATAACTACAAAAAAGGATAGAAACTTTCTCTAAAATATTTAAAATGATAAACCATTTCAAAAAAGATGAAAGGTCCATTTTTTTAGCATTACTTTTTAAAATTACATTTTTAATTTATGGATAACTTTAAAAGAATTAAAATAATAAATAATTGCTATCTTACTTATTGACTGTTTTAGCATATACAGAAGAAGAAACCTCAGAAAACTAGCAAGTACAGAATTATATTTTTTTAAAACATTTTAATAAAGATATTTTTTGGGAATCTAATATAGCTTATAATATTTTGTATTAATTGATAAAATAAAATTTAATATGTTTTAGTTTTCAAATCTTAGCGAAACTAATAAATATCTGATTTTAGTAACATACATAGATGTATAGAATAAACTGACTTAATTTTATATTTTTTCAAATTTTAATATCTGATATAAAATTTATTAAAAAGAAACTTTAATTATTAAGTGATTTTTTAAGATTGCGAAACAAAATATTTTATGAAGCTAAACAAATTTTGGTGGATGATACTATATTTCTCTTTAGATTAAATTGTTTTATTTTAAAGAAACTTTTCAAATTTAGTTTTCAAATTAATCAACTATTCTAAAATAATTAATTAAAAATTTATTTGAAGAATGAAAAAGCAAAATGGCAAATCTATATTAACCATTTTATTGTATTACATCCTTAATATTCAATTCATGAATGTGATTATAACGGGGGAGGCTAGCTACTTTAAATAATTGTTCCTAGATATGAATCCTTATTTCAAGATTTTTATTAGACTATTCATTGGATGCAGATAAGGAAAGAGATTTTTAAGAATTTTAAGTTGGGCAGTAGCTTAATCTTATCCCTCTTTCTATATCATTATTATCTTTTTCATTTTCTTTGATGAGTCCTAAAATAAAAGTTATTTCTTTTTTGCTTGAATTTTCAAAAGGCTAAATTTCTAGTCTAAATATATACTTTTTATTTGGGTCTAATATAAAATTTGAATAAGCAACTCCAAAACCGTCTCTTGTTTTCCTTATTGATAATTCATTAGATCCTAGTTTTTCAATCAAAATTTATTAAGAGTCTTTGTAGTTTTTTGATTTCTCAAAGGTTAAAAGCTCTATTTAATTTAGGTTTTTTTAATGATTTTCAAAAGAAATTTTCATTGATTAATATTAATTTGATTACAATCTATCAATTTATTATATTTACTAGCAGTCTTAGCTAAAATTAATCTATTGTATTAATTAAAAAATGTTGTTCTTTACTTAATTTGGTTGATCCAAAGAAAACTTATTCAAAACCTGCTTGATCTCATCAATTTTTTCTTTAATCACATGAGTATTTTACTATATATTAGAATACATTGAATTAATTATGTCTTTTATTGTTTAAGAAGACTATTCGTCATAATTTTAGTAGAGATTTTAAAGATCATTTTTTTGAGAAATTCTATTATATATATCAATAAGATTATCATTTTTTGCGAATATTGAAATTAAATCATCTTTTATTTTATTTTCTTAATCTTCTAATTTTGTTATTATTTCTCTTTTAAGCTTGGTGAAGAAATCGCTTATTAATTTTATGCATTTATCTTTGTAATTGTTATCTTATTCATCTAAAAGCTCATTCAAAGATTCATATAAGCTTTCATCTTCAAAAGGAGGAAAATTTGAAAAAATTGAATTCTCTTCAGAATAGATGAACTAATTAACATCAATAATTTTGTTACTATTTCTAGAAGCTGTCTGGGCACATGATAAGCATAATAATGTCTGAATATTATTCTTATCAAACAGTAATATATTTTTAAACTGTCCTTTATGTTTTTGGCATTTCTCTTATTATTTTAATTATTGCATTTCTTTTTGTTTTTTTTTATCTATTTCTAAATTGAAATTTCTTTCAGCTTGTCCTTATTTTTTTAGATTACTAATTTCTCCAATAAAAAACATAAATATATCATAATAACTGTTGAAAGATCATAAAATATTTCATATAAAATAAATGTGAATTATCATATTTGATATTTTATCTATTAGATTCTATCATCTAAAATTCAGTAAAAAATTTAAATGTTATTTTAAATTGAGGTTAATATACAATTTTTATATGAATTCTTTAAACTTATTTTATATCAAAATAGCTTCTTTTACTTTATAATAAATAATCAATTAAAAGAAATTTCAACCCGTTACATTAAAGCTATTATAAATATAATTGATATTTTAATTCTTAGCTAAAATTTTAGTTAAATTTTATTTGAGGTGTTAAATAAGGGTTCGTTTTTGGCTTGGATAAATAGATCCATCCTTCTATTTAATTATTGGATAATTAATTTTAAGATTACATATGTAGTTAGTGCATAGCCCTAAAATTAGCAATCTATCAACTTTAATGTTTTTTAATTAAAAAAATTTTTTTTTTGATGAAAAAAATATTACAAATTCATTAATTAGTTTTGTGAAGTAAAAGAGTTAATACAATGAATATATAAATAGTTGTTACTTAAATGAATTTAATATGATATTTTTATTTATTAAAAAACTCCTAAAAAAATAATATGATTAAAGAAAATAAACTTATCTTGAAATTCAATATTTTCAAATTATTTTTCTATAATTACACACATTTAACTGCTTGAAATCTTTATATTATTTTAGATAGTATTTTTCTAAAAATATTTCAGATAATATTGAATATTCTATGCTTTATACAGATTGATTTTCTTAAATATTTTTATTGTTTTTTCTAAAATTGAGAATAGATTCTATTTGCTTGTAAGATATATCAAATTTTATTATTATAATCATCTCTAAATTTTATTGATACATATCATCCGCTTAGTATTTTAATTCCTTAGGATAGTTTACTTAGTTTATTTAATATTCTGTATTACATACAATTTTTAGTTCATCTAAAGTATTTATAGTGAAATCTAACTAAACATGATTTTGGTTGAATTTATTTTAAGAACATATTTATAAAATAGTTCCAAATAACTTATCAGATTCAGAAAAGAATATTTTGTCTCCCATACCTGTGTGTAAAAGATATTAACTGATATCGCTTTCTTCTATTCCAATTAAAGCAAATAATCCTTTACTTAAAAATAAACCCAAAGTTTCAGTTTGTTAGTAATTAAAATTTGGGCCTACTTCAACTATAGTAAAAAAATCTTCTTCTTTTAATTGGTTTTTTATATATTGAGTTATAAGTTCTTTTCTATAAATTTATCTATGATATGTTAATTAGGTGAATCTTTATTAATCATGCTAATAGGTTTGAATAATTTTCTATATAGCATTAATGCTTTATTAAGAGTAAGTTTAGTATTATTTAAGCTACTATGCAAAATTATATTTGTCTATGTCCTAAGAGCTTTCTAGTATTTCTATAGGAATATTGAAATCTTTTAGGAATTGCATAGGACTCATTTAACATAAAAAATATCTATCGCAGACCTAAATCTGAGATAATTTTATAGTATATTTATCAGCATCTTTATTTCTAGATAAATAAACTAGGAAATCTCCATTTAAATGATATATTTATTCTATATTTAAATAAGTATAAGAGCATACGATATCTAAAATACTCAACTCTTTAACTTTCTTTGCTTTGCTGTTATTTTTTTTTATTTTTATGGAATGTTTTTGTATTGGTAACCTTAGGTCTTTTTTCATTTTTATTAATTATTCATCTCTATTTAATTCATCACTATCTGTGCTATCTAACGACTTATTTAAATTATAAGATATCTTTAGAGTTGAACCAGAGTAACTTACATCCTAATTCATGAAACAATTATTTTGTGAAATAAACTAATACTTAAATTATTATTTTATTAAAATATAAATTTTTAAAATGCTGATTCTTTCTACTTATTAGATTTTCTTAATTTTGATAAAAAAATTTAATGACTGGAAAACAAAGATAGATAGCATTAGTAAAACTAGTTAGGATCAAAATTTTGATGATAGTACATATATTTTTTATCATACTAACTTGAAGAAGAAATCAAACAAAAATAATTAAAAGTCTGAATAGTGTTTTCTGATAATGTTTAAATTGACTTTTTCTACATTTTACTTTTGCAATTCCAATTTGTAAATATCATAATTATTTTCATATTTATTTTTCAAGAATATATTATAAATTAGATATAATTATAATTAATATTGTTTTTTTTATTCTTAGATTTTGAATAATTTTAACTTATGTTTTAAAATAATAATATGAGTAGATAGCATATAAATTTATAAATCATAAAAGTTTTTCAAATGAATGTTAATTATAATTGAAAAGGAATATTTAATTTTTGTTTTTTTTGTTTGTTGTTTTAATAAAATCAGTTTATTGGGTTATTTTAATCATTTTTGTTAGTTTGTTAATAGAATGTCTTTTATAATTTTTATTTTTCATTCTTAGGAATTTCTAGTCTCATCATCATAATTGTATCAAAAATTTATTGTGAAATATCAGATTAAAATGCAAATTTAATAGGGAATAATACATCTTTTAACTTCGAGTTTTGTGTTTAAAGAGTATTTACAAAAACTTCAAATTAATTAATATAGCTTTGAATTGTAGATTGGGAAAAAGAAATAAGGCTAGTATTATTTAAATACTTAGATAAAATATCTTAATCATTTTAAATTCTTTGAACAAGCAATTCGAAATTGTTGTGATTAGAAAATAAGCTTGTCACTTTTATTGTTTTATTTTTATTATTAAATGGTGAAAGTTCTTATTTGAAGCTAATAGCTATTTGATAGATCAGCTGAATAATATTTTATTCTTAGCCATATTCTTATTTGACTTCTTCATAAATTTAGTTCCAATATAAATTGATTACATTTTAAATCAGCAATTTACTAAAGCTCAAATAAACAAAGTTTTATAATTTAA
The DNA here is from genome assembly GCA_000231825.2 of Tetrahymena elliotti 4EA. Taxonomy (NCBI): domain Eukaryota; phylum Ciliophora; class Oligohymenophorea; order Hymenostomatida; family Tetrahymenidae; genus Tetrahymena; species Tetrahymena elliotti. The sequence goes on from JH720320.1 coordinate 972,082, forward strand.
GATTTTTTTTAACTAATTTAAGGTAAAAATCAATTTTTTCAATTAATATCAAAATGTTACTTTCTACCTGGTTCGAAATAGTTAAGTTCAAATTAAAATCTTATTCTGAAATACTTTATTCAAATAAATGTGGAGCAATTTAATAAGAGACCTAATCTATAATAATCTATATAGCTTACTAGATTAGATAATCAGCAAATTATTTAAATTTTAATCTGATATCTTAGTTAAATATTTTGGTGATTCTTTCAATAAAATAATCTTCACATTTATTGGAATAATATGATAGAGATAATTTCAATACATCTAATGAGTAGTTTTGACACTACTATAACAAATTGATTATTGTTACAATTCTTGCAATTATTAAATTACAATCTCTTTAAATCTGTTAATCATAATTGTATTATGTTTTGGTGAAGTTATCTAAATTATTATTTTAATTTTCATAGTAAGATTAAATTTATATTTAAATTTAACTGATTTATTTGCAAATGATTTCTTTTTCTTGATCAAAAAGAGTTAATTGAAAAATTTGACTAATTTATCTTATCCACTCAATAAACTAATTTACTTCCAGTTTACTGCATATTGTATCTATTTATTTGCTAAGAAAGTTGAAGCAGTCAACACCAAAAGTCAACTCAATTTGCAAACCTTCTTCTATGCATCTTTCTAATTATTCTATAGTTAATTTAAAATAATCTTCATCTAAAGATGTTTAAAATAAGTTAGTTGTTAATTCTCTCATATGATCCTAAAATAAGGGCATATATCTCATTAATTCAGATTTAATTTATGAAAATTCTAATGGCTATCCATCAACCTTAATTATCTATTATTCATAAATGCTTATCCATTCTATTAACTATGTAACCATTTCAAATTTTTATGAAAGCTCTTTTTCGTTTTGGATATCTATCTTAATTATTTTTTAAAAATTATTTCTATATTACTACTCAAAAATATTAAATATCTTTATCTCTTTGGGAAAACATTTAGAGACATGCTTTTGTACAGTTATCATATCATCTATGATAAACCTTGAATTATTCAAAAGGATCTAAGTATTAGTGAATTAACCAATTTTATTTTAGAATCTAGTTTTTATAGTTTGATTTATTTAATCAATCAACTTTGCAAGCAAATCATTTTCTTAGATTTCATCTTTCTATGAATAGTTTATTATAGAAACAATTTTAAAAATGGCTTAGGACTCCTCTTATGATTGTTTTATAAAATTTTATAGATCAGCAAAGCAATTCATTAGATAATTTTCCTCAAAATTTGATATCTATTTTGCTTAAATTAAAGAAATTTATATTTTTTCATCCAATATTCTCAAGGCTTCTACCATATTAAACCTTGTGCCTGCAAGATTTATTATTTCATTTTTGTTTTCAAACTTTTAATTTTTTTTATTTTTAATCTATTCTTTGACAATTTTTTTAAGAGCTGACTAATGTTCTTTGATTTTTTAGACTAGTTGGCTAATATTTTTGAGCAATATATCTGTATCATCAATTTATATTCCAGCTAATGTTTACTTATTTAATTCAGATTAGAGTTTTTATACTTCTTATTAAATATTTGAGCATTAGTTTATATTATTCTTAATGTCTTATTTAGTTTAAGTTAGTTGTTTATCTTATTATATTTACATTTTTTATATTAAATTTAGTTTTACTTTATTTAAAAAATTATGTTATAAAATTAAAAAACTAAAATCTCCAAATACTTATACATTAATTTAACTTAATAATATTTATTTTCTCATTTCTAATCTATATTATAGATATCAATATTGATAAACTTTGACAAACTCTTTTTTATATTAAATAATATCAATCTATTTTATTTATTTTATCTATTCTTAACTATATTTATTCTTTCAAAATTAAGGAAATAGATATTTACTGTCTAATTAAATTTGATAAATTTAATCTTTAAATATTTTATTTTTTTATTTTTAAGCCTGACTGACTTATCTAAAATTTTACTGCTCAATATAATTTAATTAATAAATTGTACAATTATCATTTTATTTCATTTTGGTATTCAAAATGAAATTTATAATTGAGTTATCTACATTTTTTTTTTAGTTTAAAAAATGTTCAAGTCAACAATTAATTTCAAATATCAAAATAAAAATCGAATAAATATTCATTAATTTAAAATATAAGTCTAAACATTACTTGATGTATTTCAGTAGATTATCAAGATATTAAAATAATAATCTTAATTTTTTTAGTTGTTTTATATTTATTCAATTAATAATATGTTAAAGCCAACGTATAAAATTTCAAATTTCAAAATAAAAATAGAAAAAGATAAATATTCATCAATTTAATATAATAATCAATATGACATAGATGTATGTTCTGTTCAGTAGATTATCAAGGTATATGAATAATAATCATAATTTTTGATGCTTTCAATACAAAATGATAAAAGAAGTATTGATTTGAAACAAATAAACATAGTGATAGTTATTTTTCATTTGATTCTCATTAAGATTTGAAAATTAAAGATATTTTAAAAGATAATTAAAGAAATTAAATTAATTAATTAATATTTTTATTAGCATGATAAGGGATAGTGGTTTTTAAGGAATAGATTCTTAGCCAAGCGCATCGTTTGCAGTCTAATCTAATAGAAATATATCAAATAGAACTAGTTAGGCTATATAAAATAACTTTAATAACTATTAAAATTAGCCATCATTTTAGTAAGAGCCCACATTTGCGAATTACAATTAAAATAGATCTTCATAATTTGATTAATAAGAACTTTAACGTAAGTAATAGCAAGATCAGCAAATTAACTCAAAGAAGCTTATAAATCGCCAATCTTCCTACAATTAATAATAGGATGTTTTGTATTAGCAATTTTACAACCCAAATGAATACAATTAGTAGGGAGTTTAATAAAGAACTTTGTAAAATATCTAAAATTAGTAAGAATAGGAATAAAATGAAAAAAATTTCTACCAGTCAGGCCTTTAAAATAAAAATATGAACAATAACAACAATTAGCCATTTTAATAGAATAATAATAATGCAATAGAAGTAGGAGAATAACAATTCTAAGAAAGTTAAACAAATATGATCTAAAATAACAGGGGTGATGAAAATAATTATTTTAAAACTGAGGAGTTTGTATACCCTCAGAATTCTTTGATAAAATTTTTAAGTAAATTATATACAATGCTGTTGACTCAAACACTTTTGATCATTGCAGCTGTTTGGTTTTCATACCTTTTGAAAGATGATATCATATAGTTTGTTGGTGAAAATATATGGATCGTATGGAGTAGCTTGGGTTTAGTAATTGCTATTACTTTAGGTTGCTTTGTATTTAGATCATCTGTAAGCATTACACCTCTCAATTACATCTTATTATTTACTTAGACTTTGTGCTTAGTCATACTTTATGTCTATATTCTAGATAAATATGATGTTAGTTTAGCCTTCTTAATTCTTTTAGCCTTAGCTGCTATTTACTTTTCACTTTTAATCTATGTTTTAACTACAAAAACTGAATTAAATTTTAGAGGATCTACTTTGTTTGTAACTTGCAGTGCAGTAATGGTCTACTAACTGTTTTTAATATTTACAGACCTCTCTTATTTAACTTCTATATTTATTCTGATGGGTATAGTAGTATGGGGCTATTTTCTTATTTACGAATATCAAACCAAAGTATCTGATGTAGAATTTGAAAGAAGAGATCCAGTCATCAGCACAATTACAGTATTTTTAGATGTATTTAATTTATTGCTCAAGGTTTCTGAACTCTTAAGACAAATATTACTTAGAGAAAGATCTTGAAAATAAATTAAAAAATTCATTCAATTAATTAATAGAATTTTGTTTGCAAATAATTAATATCTTTATATTATTTTTAAAATATCATTGAATTAAATTTATGATAAAAATACTTCTTTTATTGTTTATGTAAAATTATATCAAAATTTAATTACTTTATTTATTTACTTTTAAAGAATACAATCTTTTTTAATATCTTATCTCATAGTTTTTATCAAAAAATTTATATTAAAGAAATTTTTAAAAGGCTTTAAAGATTATAAATAGATATGAACTTATAACTCAATTAATATCATTGTCAAAAGTAGAATATATGAAACCTAAAATGAATAATAATTTATACAAGTTTCTTTGAAATAATTAAGAAATCAATTTTATAAAATTAATCTTAATTTAAGAGTCCTAATTATTTTTATATTTAATATCAAATGAAATAAGTTAGTGGTATTGATTATCTACTCTGCTTTTTTAGGTAAAGAGTCTATTTTACATGAATTTACAAAACAGTTATGAGGATTTGAGAAAATATAAAAAAGAATTGATTATATTAAGTGATGGATTTTTTGTTTATATTAATAATAAATGGATTCTTCATTTAAAAAAAACATAAAAGAATTGAAAATTCATATTGATTTTTTTGTTAATATTATTAACTTATTTATTCTTTTGATATTTCTAATGAATTATTTTAAATATAGATTGGTTGGTTAATGTATCTTATGGTATCTTTCAACAAATAAAGGGTTTTTTAAAGATTTCTAAATTATTAAAATAAGCTATAATGATTTAATTAATATAATAACAAAATCCTACTTTGAAATATAGACAACATATTGTCAATATCTCTCCATTCACACAAAAAAATGTTTTTTACAACAAGTAACTATTCCAAATACTTTCTTTATAGAAAGATTTATATTTTAAATAATCATAAGTTCCTCATTTTAATTCCTTTTTTTGGTTAATAGGTTAAAGAAGATTTTTGATTATTTCATTGCTAAGGCTGATAATCTTTATTTACTTAAAGAGTTATGTGCAAGGGGATTTAATCTGTAGCCAAGTCTGTTTAGAATGTGTTAACCCTCAATAAATATCAATTTTACCAAAAGGATCTTGCATTAAGGAATGTGATTCTAACTAATTCAGTTCTCTTTTAGATCCTTGCTATTACTTCTCCTTAAATAGTCTTGTTGTTAGCAACATCAATTTAACTTCATTAAATATTAATTAATATATACAGAGACCGATACTATTTGAAAACATCCAGCAGCTAAGTATTTATAATATCACAATATTTAATGCAAGTATTTCAAAACAATACTAAAGTCCAAGTCCTTTTATTTTTGGAATCAATAACATCCATAAAGTTAGTATAAGCAATATAGAGATTAACCAAAGCTAAAATCTTCCAACTATTATAAGAGCATAGTCTATTTTTAATATATTTTACATGCAACAGATGACTATTTTAAATTCTTCTTTTTTTGAAGTCTAAAACGCTTTTTAGATAATTAATGGAAATATAGCCTAAATTTCTCTCATAAAAGCTGAAAAAATATCTCTTAACATTCTAAAAAATGATAAAGATGTAGAAGACCAATTTTATTAAAAGATCTAATAAAGTAATCTGCTTTACAATAATTGGAAGCCACCCAAACATTTGGCTCTATTTTAATCAAATGGAGTTAAATATTTTAGTCTAGAGCAAGTGCTTTTTGATTAAAACTATAGAGTTTCTATGTTAGAATGCTATAATAATTACTTTGATAATCAATAGTAGAGCTTAATTCAAATAGGTATTTCCAATGTCACTTTAACATAGATTTAAGCATTCTAAAACTTATAAGCAAACATATTTGTAGGATATACTTAGTAGTTAAATGTAATTAGATCAAGTTTTGCTAATAACGTATGTTAAAACTGCTAAGGAACAGCAATATATTCAAATGGCACATCATCATTGTATATCACATAATCTTTATTTATGAGTAATATAGCCCAAGATGGAGGAAGTATTTTTTTGAAGAATTGTAGATGCCTATAATCACAGCCCACTTGTAATTTAATATCTACATCTGAATTTACATAAAACAGTGCTATTGCTTCAGGTGGTGCTCTGATGTTAGACAACTCTGATATCTATTTTTAGACTAGCGAGGTTGGTAATATATTCAACTTTAATAGTGCTCTAATTGGTGGAGCAATAAGATATATAAACTACCTGCCTTATTACTTTCAAAGATATTCTTAAAATAAACTCTTTAATATCAATTATAATGATAATAGATAAGCCTTAGTTATTTTTAATAATACAGCTTAAATATTTGGGAGAAATATTGGATCATACCCTAGAGATTTTAAAATAAACTATGATAATCCTTAAGAAATAACGAAAGATAGCTATGAAGAGGGTAATAAGTTGCTTTTATTCTAGAATTCTTCACTTCTAAGAAGTTTTGAAATAAAAGATATTAGGAGTGGCTAAACTCTGCCACTATAAGTTATATTCTTAGATGAAGAGAATTACCCAGTTGAACTTAGCATAGATAAAAATCTTCCAGCCTCTATAAGAGCAGAGATTGATCCTTTTTATGTGACTGTCTATAACATGAATAATATCACTTCTATTGTAAAATGAATTTATATTTCATAATAAGTTTATATATTTATAAATATTTATTTAGGATGGTGATTACCACAAAAGATCTGATAGTATTATTAATGGACTTATTTAGTTTGATAATTTGTAGGTCTATGCACGTCCTGGAACTTCTACAGTAGTAAGTTTAATAACAAATATAATAAAGATTCCTTTAGCAGATTATTCATTTGACAACACCAAAACATTTGAAATGCAAATTAAGATTAATATGAGACTTTGTAAGTAAGGAGAAATATATCAATTATATAACAATTAAACAATATATTTCTGCTATCCTTGTGGATTTGGTGAATATTCATTAGTATTCCCAAAATTAGATTACTCAGTTCAAATATGTTAGTTGTGTCCAAAAAATTCTGCAGGATGCATGGAGAATCTCATAGTACTCGAGAATGGATTTTGGAGAAAAGATGAAAATTCAGATTTAATTTATGACTGCTATAATAATAAAGGTAATTGTTAAGGTCAAATAAAAGACAAGCAACAATTATGTAAGCAAAAAATTATTTTTAATTTATTTAATGTAGTTTGAACAATTTTTTTTCAGGTAAAAAAGGACATATAGGCCCTTTATGTGAGACATGTGATCTTTCAGGTTAATACTGGGGTTAAAGATATGTCCAAACCAATGGGTATGAATGCTAACCTTGTAAAAATTAAGGTCCCTTAGAAATAGGAAAGACCATCTTTTTTGTAGTTTTTATATTTTGTTATAGTTATATTGGAATGTACACAACATAAGATATGAATTACAAGATTCTGGTAGCAGACTATCTTAGAAAATTTTAGATGCTATCTATTTCTAAATCAGCTATATAAGATGAGACTCCTTTTTATATTAAAGCATGCACAATATACATATAAATATATTGTGCAATAAATAAAATAAACATAGATCTGATATAAACTGCAATGGAAACACCATCAGTCATAGCCTTTCCAATAGAAAGTCTAAAAAATGTACTAGACTGCACAATTGCGCCTCTTCTAGAGAAACAAAACTATCCTATGTCATTTGCGAAAGTAAAAATTTCTATTGAAACCATCTTGAATTAAAAAAATATTTGTTAGAGAAAAAGAATTTTAATAATAATTTTAATTTAAAAATTTAGATGATTTATGGACCTTATTTTTCTTTCTTTTTTACTTTACTCTTTGCTGCTGTTGAGTTTTTCAAGAGCTAAATTGAGTAGAAATAGCATTTGACATTTTATTAGAGCTTAATGCATGGAGTTATCTATTACTAAATATTTTTCCTACCTTCGAATATTAAGAATTTTTTTTCTGGACTTTTTTGTCGTACAGTTGGTACTGATAACTATGTGCAATCTGACTTGCTGATTACTTGCTACACATTTGAATACTGGTAGAATGTGCTCCTTCTTGTTATCAATAATGGAATTTTTATCTTTTTCATATTTTTGTATACCTTCTTAGATATGAAAAGCAGTAACAGATAAGTTACTAGTATTAGATTGGCTTATGGTTTCCTTTTTGTAGGATATAAACCAAAGTACTACTACTGGGAATTTGTTAAAATATTTTTCCGTTCTTTTATTATAGTGCTTGTATGTTCCTCTTCATACGAAGGTTCAACATTTATTAACACTGCCATAATTATTCTTCTAGCTCTAATTGCCTTGTTTTTACTAACACAGATAATGAAACCACATGACAGAGATAAATTTAACTAATTAGAGAACAAAAGCACATTTTTCCTTATATTGATACTTATTTTCAATATATTTATAAAGAATAGTTAAAATGAGTAAATGGAATCTATAGGAAAAATTGTAATTGCTGTCATTCATTGTTCGTTTTTTGGTTATATGATACTGATTATTATACTCACAAAAATCCAAGCAAAAAATGGAGTTGAGTATAATGGGTTCATTGGATATCTTAAAAGAAGATTCCCTCTACTTTTTAGCAAAGTTTAATTTGACACCCTTGATAAATCAAGAGTTTCTAAAAATTGGAAAAAGCTAATTGAAATATATGCATACAAAAATTAGCAAAAGAAGGATAAGAAATTCATACAGACAAAATACTTTGGATCAAGTAATTTACAATTTTAAAATTATTTATTCATTTTTAAAAAATCTTTATAATAGTTAATAAAAAGTATGAAAGAAGAAGAACATAACTTTTAGATTAATAATTATTAAATTTTCAAAATAGTCTAGGAAAAACTGGATTAGGAAGTTATTTACAATAAAATAATAACTCTTAGTTAAGTAGTTATAGCAGTAATGATAAATATCTAAAGAAAATGTTGTAAAATAGAAAAGCATCCAATTATTCTGTAGAGCAATAATATGACTCAAATTGGTAAAGAATTCTTAATGAAAAATTAGCTTCCAATTTTCCAAAATAGCTGTCTTGCTAAAATACTAACAGAGAATTCTTATCAGATTAAACATCCCTTGCGTAAGAATCTCCTAAATCATATATTAATTCATTTTAAAAAGCTCAGAATTAACAAAGAAGGTACTCTTTATCATATATGTGGCAGATGTCAATGAGTCTTAATCAAAAGTAAGAATTAGAAACATAAAGTAGATAAGATTGAAAAAATTTAGAAAAAATTAGAGAATTCAAGTAGTTGTTTAATTAAGAATAAAATAATTAATTAGATATTTATATAATACCTCACTGTCACTAAAAATATAATTTACTAAAATTACTCTTATATTAGATTATATTAATATATAAAAATCAAAAACTAATTTGATTCAAACTTTCAAAAAGTTAATTCAAAATAAATTATTATGTTTGTAATTTCTTAACAAATAATCTTCCTTTTAAAAATTAAATTAAGGTCTCTCTATATAATTTGTATTAATTTATCTATTTGCATCAAATCATAAGATTAATTTTTAAGTTTATCATTTAAATTTAAAAAAAAATAAAATAAACAATTTTATCATCAAAATTATTTTATTAAATGCAGAGATATCATTTCTTAGCAAAAAAATTTTTTAATTTGATTTACTTTTAGAAAAGATTTTTACAAAATAATTTGATCATTATTATTTGTTGTTTGGAAAATTCTAAAGAAATAAATCAATTAAAAATTTAAATCTCTACATAAAAAAAATATTTTATATTTGATTAAGATAAATGTTGAATATCTTTTAATAGTTTACTTTTTAATTTAATTAATAATTTATATTTTGTGAAAATTTTCAGTAAACAATACTTTGTAGTTAACTTACTACATCTAAGTGTTAAAATTCAATAGCGTCATCTAAGGGAGTTCTATCCCAAATATCTCTTTAGGAAAAATCAAATCTAGCTGTATATTTTAAGAATTTAATTATTTCTAACTACCCTTCAGATGCAGATATATGGCCTATATTTCTCTAATCTATGTTAATATAATCATTAAAATTCTTTAGTCCTGAATGAAATAAAAGCTTAATAGTATCTAGATCATTATTTTTTGCTGATTCAAGTAATAAATTTGTGATTTCATCCTTATCAGCAATTATTTAACCACCATTTTGGATAAGCATGTAAACAATTTTTTTATTTTTTTAAAGAATAGCTTCATATAAAGGTGATCTTCCAAAATAGTCAACAAAGTTAACATCAACTTATTCATCAATCAAAAATTTGCAGACCTATTCTCTGTTTTCTCTAACAGCAACATGTAAAGCTGTCCTATTAAATTGAAAAATAATATTTCTTTTTAGAAAAACCTATTTGGAAAAGAAATTTACCTTCTATCATAATCACAAAATTTAAAGTTTGTTTTTTGCACCTTCATTTCTTCTAAGTAGTGCATAAAACCAAATTAAGCCATATAGCAAGCCACATTTGGAACAATATAACTTTTAATTAAATCTACTTAAGATTATCTGTAATTTACTCTATTGTTAAACTTTTCAGTAATTGCTTCAATAAGATTTTCTTATCTAACTTCAAATTTTTAATCATTAGAGTGAGGTGTAAGTTCTCCTCTTATGTTTTAGTTCATCATAAACATGATTTCTTTGTAGCTAACACCTTTTATTTCGCAAGAAAATCAATAAATAAAGTTATAATTTAATTATAAATAAATACCTTTTGTAATTAGATAGCTTAATTTAGCAATTGTAGCTTCAGTAGTCATATTTCCAGCATATATAATATTTAAGAGGGTTTATTATTCTGCATTAAATTAACTAGTATAAGATTTAATACACTAAGAGACTGCAACAATATATACTTCATTTTAAGCTGCTTCTTAGCAAATTTTGGTAAAATTTTCATCATAAAATGGGAGATTTGCTGGACCATACCCCTCTATAATAACTCCTTTCAAGTTTGGTGTTTTCAATAAATGTGCAAGAGAAATTTCAGAAAAGCAAGGATTATATCTCATAATTTCTATTTTATGATCTGTGAATTTTTTGTTAATCTATATAAATTTTATCAAAATAATTATTTTAAACAAAACTTAATTGAAAAATCAAATAAAAAACTTCAAGAAGTTCTTTATCAAAAATTTCTCTTATAAATTAAAAAACTTAATAAAAAAGAATTTATCATGTTTATTTAATTTTTATAATATCATTAAAGCATTTTTTGAATCTTTTTAAAATTAATTTAACTAGAAATAGAATGAAAATTTACCTTTAGAGGCTAAAATTCATCATTTCTAAGGATGTTGCTCCAACTAACTTCTATGTGGACTTTGAAATCTGCTAAATTAGGGAAATTTGGTGAAATGAAACAATCTAATCCTTAAGCATCGACTTTAGTACATCTATTAGCTCTTAAAAGTTTATTATGGAAAAATATACAGACTTCAGGGATATTGAAATGACCTGCTATAGTTAATGCTCCTAACAAATTATTAAAAGAATCATTTCTCATAATAGATAAAGGTACCATACTACCAGTGAATATAATTGGTTTTGATAAGTTTTCAATCATGAAACTTACAAAGCTTGCAGTGTAAGCCATGCTATCAGTACCATGTATAACAACAAAAGAATCAAAAATGTGATAGTTTTAATCTATAATTTCTAGTAACTCCTCCACACAATTTCTATCAAAAAAAGTTGAATTGATTTTAAGATTTTCCATTTCAACTACTTTGTAGTAGATTCTTTTCTTATACTCACTAATAGGAGTAACAAGGAATCCATCAGTTGCATGCTAATATGTAAAGTTTAAATCACAGAAATAAGAAATCTTTTGCATTTTATTCAAAAGCTAGTTTTTGGTTAAAATTAAAGGGGTGTATGAGCCTTAAGAATAATCATATTCAGCTCCAAAAAATCCTCCTGCATAAATAATAAGAACTTTCTTGTCTTCTTCTTAAGAATTAGTCTCTGATTTCTAATTAACTTCATCTTAGTTTAATAATGTAAATAATTCTTCATCATTTTCAATAAAATCACTACTTTTTTTCTTTTTATTTTTTGGAGGAGTACTTTTTTCTGAAGGTTAAGTACTTTTTTAGGAATTTATAATCTGGTTTTAATTTATATTAGCATTAGCAATCTATGGATTTTACAAAGTTTGTTTATTCAAATTATTAAGGATACGAGTCCCTTCATTACTAAACGGTGATTTTATTGGAGAGGCTTCAAGATTTCTCATTTATTCTAAATTTATCTAAACATTATTGTTCTAAGCAAATAAATTATGGTTATTGCCCTTTAATTTAGTGCTAGCTCCATTCAAATTGCTAAATAAATTATCTTTTTTTTCATTTTGAATTGGAATTTCTAATTCTATGACGCTCTCAATTTTTTTGTCTAGCAAACTACGATTATTTGGACTTTTATAACCAATTTCTTTATCCATTATTAAAAGCTTAAATAATTCTTTTTTATTTAATTTTGATAAGTTCTAAAAGGAATATTTTTTAAAGATTCTATAATAAATGAATTTAATTTGTTTTTTGATACAAATCAATTACTTTAATAACTAAAAGTATCAGATATACTTCAAATATCTTTTATTTTTGAAGATTAATATAAGCTTAACAATTTTATTTAATATTTTTTAAAGCAGATCAACATTTTTAACACTAAAATGCTAAAAAAATATTAAGAACTAAAAATTTTGCATTATTTAATAATATTATTCCTAATACTAACAAAATATGGATAAGATTTATTTTATTAATTTAATAATATTTAAAAATTATTTTGCTCTAACTAGAAAGAAAAGCTTGAACTTTTTTATTTTTTTAAATATTTAATGGAATGATGATAGATAGAATTGTTATCAAATTTTTTTAATTTGATGGACCTTAATAGTAAAAATAGAATATAAAATTTTTAAATTAATAAAGAGATGTATGCATAAATTATTTTTACTGATTTATTTGATAGTAATGATTTGGATGATGAATAAATGATTGAAAGGTGTAGGTAGTTAGTTATTTTGTAAATAATTTGAAAATGTTAATTTTGAGTGATCGAAAGAAAATCAAAATTTTATTTATCGTTTATTTTGAAGTATTTGTTTGAAATAATAACAAAATAAAAGTAAATTTTGAAATAGGATTTGATTTAAGAGTATATAGATAGATAGTATCCAACTTTATCAATACAATTAATTAAATTTAAAAATCTAAGAAGGATATTAATAATATACAACAACTAATAGTAAAAATATGACAGAAAGGTACGATTAAATCTTAGAGGAAAATGCCAATTTGAAAAAGGCTTTATAGTAGGCAAAATCTATTATTGAAAGAACTTCTAGTAATATTTAAAATAAATAAATATGTTTTAATTTTCGAATAATGATGTGATATTTTAGCAACTATTTTAATTGTAATAAATAATAAGATTGATTTTAAATATATTAAATAGATGATTATGAAACTTTAAAGTAAATCCATGAAGAATTTAAAATTCAGTAAGATAGATTAAAAAGAGAAAATGATGAATTAAGTGTAAAAACCATTCAATTAATGAATGACAAAAAGGAATTAGAAATGTAATTTGATGCAACAATTAGAAACTTGAAAATTGCGATTGATCTGAAGTAAAGAGAAATAGAAGAAGTTTAAGCTAAGATTATTCCTTCATTTGATTAAGATATGCTTAGAATAAAGATAATTAATGAATTAGAAATACCCCATAGAAACCAATTAGAAGCAAAATAGGAAGAACTTGAACGCATGCAAGAATAAGTTGATGAATACAAACGTTAAATAAATATTCTTAACTCAAGACTTGAAATTGTAAATAAAGACCATGAGAGAGATATAAAATCAATTAAAGAGCGTCATCATGTAATAATTCTTAAATAAAAAATTATTTTTTTTCTTTTATTTACTTTTTTAGAATGTATCATTTTATCATTTTAATAATTAGCTTGAAGTTAGTGAATTTATGAATGAGTTGAAGCTTGCTAATGATAAAATAGATGATTAAAAAGACAAAGAAACTATTAGAAAGTTAAGAAGAGAAGTAGATGAATTAAAGTAAAAGTTCTTCCAAAAAGATTAAGAATGTGAAGAGCTTAGAAGAGAAAGAGATAGATGTAGAGAAGAAAAAAATGAATGTCTAATTAAGTTCTCAAAGTAAGTTGATAGTGAAAGAAATGAAAAGAGGATTTATAAAGCTGAAAGTGAAAAACTTGCCATCAGAGTAAGATTCTTAGATGAAGAGTCAAAAAAAAATAAAATAAAATTTGATTCTATTTTAAGCGACAATGAAATTTAAAAAAGAGAAAAGGAAACTCTATCTGAAGAAGTTAGAAAGAAAGATGATCTTATTCACTAACTTCAAAGGTATTTAAAGCTAAACAAAACATTATTTAATTTAAATATTTTTCAATTAAAAGGAGAATAACAGAGTTAGAAGATGAACATGTAATCATTTAGGCCTAAGCATTTGAATAAAACACTAAAGTTTATAATGAAGAAAGAGATAAATTCTTAGAAGAAAGAAATAAATCAATATAATTACAAAAGGAATTTGATTAAATCAAATAAAGCTACAATGACTTGAATGAAGAAAATAAATAGTTAAGGAATAAAATTTAAAAAGAACTCTCCTCTCTCAGATAAGATAACATGACTATATCAGAGGAAAGAGAAAAACTGAGAAGACAAAAAGAAATATTGGAGAAAGATAACTTAGAAAAGGACAAATCTGCTCGCTGTAAATTTATCTATTTATCATTCATTTATTTATTTTAACCAACAAAAATAGAAAGAGAAGAAGAGTTGAATGAACTAGAAAGAGAACTTGAAAATGTAAGAAGAAAATATAGAGAATCCTAGCAACGTATTTAAAATCTTGAAAGTAGTGTTGATGCTTTACAGGTAATATTAATCTTTCTTATTTTAATTTAATTTAGAAGCACACAATTTTTATTGAAATTTCTGAAAAACTGTATTCTGTATCAAATATTTTAATCATTTTTTTCTAAAAATAATAAATAAACAGCGTTATAAGTCTCAAATTGGTGGTCCAATTTCTGCTACTGCTCCGATTATATAAAATGCAATAGCTCCTTCTGAAGATACAAGCCAATTAAAAAAAGAATTAGAAGCAGAAAAGAAAAAGAATCAAAAATTAAAAGAAAAGCTCAAATAAGCTAATGAAAAAATTATGGATTTATTGTAATTCAAATTAAAGAATTAAGCACAATAAAGCAACAAAGCTGGCTTAGAAAATAGGTATCCATAAATTGATAATAAGATGTAATTTAATGATATAAGTAACATTTAATAACAATAATAATCATCATCTCTTTTCCCTACAAATGCAAACTAACCATTCAATTAATCATACTAAAATGCAAGCATCCCAAATAATAACAACAACAATCCTCCATATTATTTAGGCTAACTTACCTATGAAGACGAAAGAATACTCTAAGAAATAAATAGGGCTTCAGATATGCATAAATATAATTATTATTGAATAATAATATAACTGAATTAAAATTAACTTTTTTTTTTGTTTTTTGTAATAATTATTATTATTAAATGTGCTTAATGGATAGCATATCAGAACTATTTTAATAACTTAATTTTATTTATTATTCTTTATTGGTACATTTATTAAAAAAAGCAAATTTAAATAATTATTTCTACTCCTTTTTTTACTCTTTTTTTGATTGTAGGAAATTAGCTCTCTCTTTTTTAAACTAATATAACGTGCATAAATTATTAAAAAATCAATAAGTAATAAAGCAAGCTTAACTAGTAATGAATCATTTTACTCCTGATCTTAGAAATAGTGGAGGACGGTTCATGTTTAAAACAATGAGAGAAAATCACCAAGAATATTTGAAGAACATGAAACCTCTTGTTAATAGTCTGGAGAGACCTCGTTCTCATATTGATTCTAAGTACAAATCAAAAAAGCAATTAATCAGTTTTTAAATGAATGAGTTTTAAATGGTTTAAAAAACTTTTCTTGCAACTAGAAATATTAAACCACTCGTTGATAACTCTTATCCAAAGACTTTATTAAAAAAACCTTCAATTAAAAGTTCAATGTCCCTTTCTGCCAAAGAAATAAAGAGATAACACCAGTTGAATTGTAGCCATCTTACATCTACAATTATTGGTTTTGAAAATGAAATTTAAAAAAAGAAGAAGCTACTAAAGATGCAGAATCATCAAAGAAAGCTCTATTTCAGGAATAATTCATAGAACCAATCTTTTTCTGATTTTGAGAATTCCAGATTCTAATCTTCTGTCAGAGATGACTCTTTCAGTAACTACTATTCTAACTAATAAATCTTAAGTAGAAGTTTGAATCTAAGCAAGTATAACTAGGGAGATATTAGTGGTTTAAATACATCAGGTACACCAGTAGATAAAATAAATAATTTTCAGCTAAAAAACTGACTAGAAGGCAATTCGGCTATCTACGAAGAGCCAATCCCCTTAAGTAGTAATCAATCTTAGGATTAAATTAGTTTCTCAAGAATAAGTAGTCCTATATTAAAACCTTTTTAAAAGGAACAAGAATCTTTTACATAGAACAAAGATGTAAACGAGCTCAGTAGAATTAATTCAGAACCCTCGAGTTTAAGGAATTCAAATAATATAAAATCTTCTGAAAAAAGTAAGAATAGTAACTTAAAAATTGAGTAGAGTAAGCAAATACTAAATAACTCTTAAATGGATTTAAATAATAACTAAAATTCAAGTTTTAATTTAAAATCTGAATAATCTAATAAAAATATAATGCATTCGCATAAAAAAGTATTGCAAAGACCTTACTCTGCTATTACCAACAGGTAAAATATGAATGTAATAACTGAAAATGAAGAATACATGCCTCAGGATGATGAATACTAAAGCAAAAGTTTTCAATTAAATAAAAAAAACTCAAATTTATTAAAACAAGCATTAACAAAAAGAGAAAGCACAGAAAACGAATCAAAAGTATCTCTCAATAACTTAACTTTTTCATTCAAGAATTTATAAAATTCGTCAAAGGATTAATCAGGCAGTAATAAAAGTATGAGAAAATTACAAAATTCAGCTAATTCATACTGGGGTGGCTCAAAATTTACTCCTTAAAAAAATGCTTTCATAGAATAACAGAAAAGAGAAGATATCAATTATAACTTTTCTTCAATTTATTAAAATTAAGTGTATAAATAATTACATTAAAAAATTAAGAAAATGCCTGATTTAGATACAGAAAATTTAGAAGTAGGAACTCTCAAAAGATATATGTTAAATTTAATCATAGATTATTCACTGTATTCTGAGATAGAATTCTAAGCAATATCAAAAATAATTTATAATCACTTTAAAACAATTGATAAAATAAAAATTATTGAATGCTGCAAGTCTCTTTCATAAGACCTTTTGAAAAATACTAAATAAAATCTAAAATTTGGTTAAAAGTTTTTTTCTAATAACAAATCTGATAGAAACTCTGAGAGCAACAATGATAATTTCTCATTGAATAATAATTCTACAATGAATTTGTCATCATCCAAATTAAATTAAAAAAAGGTACAAAACCATTACAATTTGAAAGATAAATTTGAGAACTATTACTCTTGCAAAAGAGGTTAAAATAATTTAGTCAAGTGATTTCTAAAACAATAATGTTATAAAACTAGTTATCTATAATAATAAACAATATTATAAACCAATTTTATTATTAATTACTATTAAACAAGAAGCTAATTTTTTGTTTTTGCGTAGTCTTTTTCAAATTCTTTCAATTATACTCGCTATCATTTTAATGATTTTAGAAATGATTAAATTTTATTTTAAATTAATAATTATTAATTCATTTAATTTACAATTTTTAATAAACGAAAAATCTTGATAAGTAAAGTGATCAAGCAATCAGTTATATTAATTTACATTACATAACTCTTGCAATAAAATAAAATAATAGGTAATTTTAAAAAATATAGAATATTTAATCAATCTTTTATTAAAGAATTAGTTTTTATTTAAGTATTTTATAAAATGGAGGTAACATTTTCCTTAATATTTCAATGTATCAAAAACATATTAGCAGATATTTAATAATAACTCTAACAAATAAAATAATAGGCAATATTAAGTAGAGATGGTAAATATATTTAATAGAGTCAGTGTTGAATTAATAAATTAGTATTTTTTAGGTTATTTAATGAAAGCAAGATACATTGTTATTAAAAATATATTCACAAATATTTAATAATAACTTTAACAAATAAAATAATAGGCAATATTAAGTAGAGATGGTAAATATATTCAATAGAGTAAATATATAATTAAAGAATGAATTTCTACTTGCATTTTAAAAATTAGACAATATTTTTATTGATTTTTAAACTTATGATTATTAAAAATAAATTAACAAACATAAAAAAAATATTGAATTAATCATTTTTTAGACTTTGTTTTTGGAGAAGATGCATCACTTATAGAAAACCGAGAGGGCTTTTAATTACTTAATTTTGTAGAAGATTATTTTACTGTTAAATCATAATTCAATGAATTATTCCTTGTATCATCTTAATAGTTAGGAACAATAGTGCTATCCTCTACTAGTTATATAGAAAACTAAGATGCATTATGCATATCAATTTTAGAAGCTGGTGCAAGATTGTTGTTTAATTTCATTGAGTCTTACTTGAATTTAACATTAATATCATTTACAGAAATATTTTAGGTAGACTAATTTAACATGCTATTAAGATGAAAATGATTTTTTAAATTACTCTATGAAGTAATTTCAATATGTGTTTGAATTTTATTAAGTTAATTTTCATTAAAGCTGTTATTTATAAATGAAGAGAAAATATTATTAAATCTTTAGCTCTTCTTCACTTTTTATGTCTATGACTTAAAGTTTTCAATAGAATCCTCTAAAAAGCAGTTTAATTAGGGAGAATCATCTTTTAAAAAATGAAATAAAATTATAAAAATTAAATTTAAATTTATTTACCAAGGCTTTTAAAATATTAGCTATGCAATTTAGATGGAGACACAGAAGACGACCCATCTGTTTTTTATGGTAATTTTTTTATTGCTTGAAATCCATTATTTTTTAGATTTGAGAATTGTTGTTGTTTGTTAAATAAATTAATTATTGATTCCTCATGATCACTTTTTTCTGTTATTATGTCTATTTTTTTGTATAACATCATCCCTATTATTGATGATTAAATTTTAATAAATTATTAAAAACCTCAAAAATAAATTTATTTCAAAGAAAAAAGAAAAAAAAAATTTTTTACTTATCACTTAGAATGTTGTTAATTCTCCATTTTTCTTTTCATCTATGGATTAACTGAAAAGCTTGTAAATTTTCTTCCAATTCTTTTAGACTCTTTAGATATTAGTTATTTAATTGACGATTTGTAATTACAGTGGCACATTTTTATTCCATTACTTAACAAAAAATAGATAGAACTTAAGTACTTTGCTATTAGAAACAATCATAGTCCAGATTATGAGGAAACATAACTTTGTGATAAAAATTATTATTAAAGAGTATATCAGAAGAGCTAAAAAAAAGTTAAGCTGTGGATAATTTATTTAGCTGTAGAAAATACATATTTAAAGACATATTAAAATGATAATATTGTTTTATAAATCCAAATTATTTAGATTTTAGTTTGAATGAGGTTTCATATACTGTATCATTATTATGTAGGTAAAAACAATTAAACTCATCAACACTCCTTAGATGACAACTTACTAATCAAAGTAGTTTATTATGACTATAATAATTGCCTTTTTAAATAGTTTTACAAATTCCCAATAATACTTATGCTATCTATATTCAGAATAAATAAAATCATAAATGTTTCTTTTCCTAATTTTTTTACCTTAATTTATACTTTTTATATGGCTTCTAATCTTTAAAATAATAACTAATGGCGCAATTGCTACCCAAATAACCAATGAAGGAATTATATAAATATAAATTAATCTTTTATGAGAAGGAGTAGAGCATTCAAACTAAACATCATTCAGAATATATTACTTTTGTCCAATTAATCTGCAGCTCAAAATACTTAACATCGTTTATAGTGTGCTTGGGAACATAAAAAAGTAAATTAAGAGTATGAGATTTATACAATGATGCTGAAGGGATATTTATTTGAACATGCATATTTTTAGTATGGCAGATATCATCATAATTAAAAATATGAAAAAAAATGGCATCACAATACTTTAAATCAGCTTTATTTCAAGCATAAAGCTTTCATTAATAGTACTATGTATGCAATTGTAAGGATATTATAGTGATTAAACTGGATTCCCTAGACCCTCTTGAATGTTTTATATAAAAAATTGATGAAGCTTGAAAGTGTTTAAAAAGCTTAACACTTATAAAAAATCGATCAAAACTTTTGAATAAAAAGATGTTTAATCTCTTTTTACAGATTTATTTAAAAAGATCATTCTCATTTTTTTCAAAATGTAATATATCTTTGCCTGGTATTATTAAAATAGTAATTTGTAAAGAGTAAATCCAATGTAGCACATCATACATATTGTCTTCAAGCTGTAAAGTAGAATTTAAAGTGGCTTTTATTTAAATTTAAGGAAAATATTAACATTAAGTTATATAAATATTATTTGATTATTTACTAATTGTAAGCACTTTTGACACTCATATTTTGAAGTTCTTGTAAAGAAACCGTTTCCTTTCTTGTTAAAATAATCGCAACTTTCACAAAGAGGACCTTTTTAAATTTTAATTAACTCAATTATTTTTGATGTATAAGATGTTTTAAATAAAATAACTTTTATTATTTGCTAAAAAACAGTGATGTAAATTTTTTTAGTTAAAAAACTTCACAAATTTTCATAAAAATTTAAAACCAATCAAATTGTAAGTGAAAAAAAATTTTTGGTGGAGTAGATAAATTATTTTTTCGCTCTGAGTTATGGTTGATTTATCAAACAATATTTTTAAAAAAGTTGAATTGCTTTACTTGAAATTTAAGCAAATAGATTAAATTTAAATTTGATGAATGATATTAAATTGATTAAATTCTTTGATTAACTTTTATAAATATTACCTTTGTATCCAGGCGAGCAGTAAGGATCCATATTATTATTCATTTATTGCTTATCTTAAATACAATTTTATGGGGAGTTTTCACAAAACATAATTTAATCTGTAAAGAAATTTTCTCTCCAGTACCCATCTTTTAAGGTTATAGAATCTTCCATACATTATTGTGCACTAAGTGGGCAGTTTTAGCAGGAAACAGTTTCATTAAAAGAATCCAACGCTTTTAAGGAGTATTTTCCTTTTTAAGAATTTTATAAATAAGAAATAAAAATTAAATAAAATATTTACCATAAGGGCATGGCTAACATTCAATTTAATCTCCTCTAATTATATATATCTCACCTATTTTGCATTTTCTGAAATGTATTTTAATATACTTAATAAACATCAAGCTAGAAAATTGCTAATAATTTTCTGATAGTTAAAAATTATTAATAAAGTAATTAGATTGAGGAATTATTAAACTCCTGATATAAAATTATGTTTAATTATTAGGTATGCCAATAAAACTTAAATTAAATCTAAATGAGGAGGTTAGAGGGCTGTATAAATCAAACTCTTATATTAAATTTCCATCTATCAACAAATTTGAGTTTGGTATAGTTCCTATTTCAATTTTAAATAATTGTGTCATTAGTTTTATTGAATTAAAACCCAATGGGAGAATGCTATGATCTAAAGCATTTAAAGTGTTTTCTTCTTCATCAACAAACTAAATTTCTAGATAATTCTTCAATCGTTAGCCACTTGCAAAGTTGTTAAATTCTTCTAAGTTATATTTTATTTTTAATCCTGTTGGATATGAAACTACATTTCGACCATAAAAAAGCCCTTTATTATCTTTTATGATATTACCTGATGAGCTGGCTTGATTTGGTGCTTAGCTTTAACTTTATAATCTTTCATTATGAAACTAAACTACTGCTTAAGGTATAAATTAGTTGTAAAATATTCCTCCTCCTACAGCAGCTTGATTTTAAGTTATATTAGTAGATTTTATATCAAAATCACTATATTATGAATTTATAGCTCCCCCATAAAAGGGAGATTTATTATTTGAAATCAAACATTCGCTTATAATATTTGAAATAGCAGATTATCTTAATTAAATGCCTTTTATTTCATTAATGCTAAAAATAAATTAGCTAAAAAAGAAGATACTGTCATTATTATTTGTTGAGTTTTATCCTTACAAAATCTAATCTGAACTTAAGCAGTATTGTAGAGTTATTGCTCCACCATTGTCTCTGTAATTTATATTTGAGATGAATTTTGATCTTTCCAATTTAAACTAAGATTCTATAATACTTATTAATGATTGATAAGTTTCATTTTCTATAAATTCACTATCAATTAGATTTAGATTTGTATTCTGAACATACAATATATTATAAGGGAATAAACAAGAATTGGATGCTTCTATCATATCCTCAGGAATTATTGTTTTATTTAGAAAATTAGCAACTTAATAATCAAAGCTTTCAACTAAATACTTTCTACAAGGATCTAAAAATGTATTTTCTGAGATGTTCAGATTTGTTAATTAGGTTGAGTAAGAATTTTTAATAAAGATAGGAGTATAATAAAATTGATTTTAAGTTAACGTAGAACTATCAATATTAATGACTATGTTTTTTAATTCCAATAATTGCTAATTTTAATTCAAGATTAGCCTATTTATTGAATAAAAAAATTGTAAACCTTTGTTTGAGTAAAAAGAAATATTTTTCAAATTTATTTAAGATGTTGCATTAAAAAAGAATAAATATATTGGAAATCTCTCCTATTATTGCTTATCTTTGTTTGAATCAACCTCACCTCCTTGATCATATACTACTTCATTTGAGTAGACTTAAACACTGTCTATAGTTACATTTAGGCAAAGCGAAAACTACATTAAGTTTTAGATATCTGAGAGACTCTTTATGTGAAAAGTATTATTCCTTAGAATAAATTTATGAATTCTTAATTCACTTATTCCATAAAATAAATGGAAAAAATTTGAAATGTAAATATGATAGTTTTATATTATCAGTTTCTCTACAATCAAAAAACTAATAGATTTATAGGCAAACATAGGTTCGCTTAATATAAAAATTTTATAATTTTTTTTATTTCCATCAATAATAAAGTCTACTACTTTATAATAATCTAGATTTAATAGATAAGCTGAAATATTATTCATATTTTGGCTAATTAATGCTTTATTCATATACATCCTTTTAGTTCTATTTAATTCATTGATTATTTCATCATTATTTACTGCCCATTTAAAATTGTCTTAAACTATTATTTTATAATTTTGAAAGAATAATAGATTCAAAAATAAACTCAGGTAACCATGAGAGTTACTAAGATAATAATTTCCATAGGGAGTTAAGTCTTCAATTGTAACATTTTCATCTTCAGCTGGCCACCGAGTTGTGTCTTCATTAAAATTTAACTCCTAAAGCACTCTACTGCTAAAATTTTCTTATGATTAATCATCATAATTTTGCTTTTTTTTTAAAAGAAAATAGTAAAAATAAAAGAAAACCAAAAAGAAAAAAATTTATTAATATTCAATTTTCAATATTCGATAAGTATTAATTAAAACCATTTATAATTAAAAATATTAATTTAATACCTCGTTTGTTAACATCCTGCTAAGATTTTATTTTGTGAGATTTTAGTAGGAAATGATCAAGTTAGTGGTTAATTCATTGCTTCCTATAAAAGGACTTTGAAAGACTAAGTTTTTGAAATAACAGATTAGAGTTTATTGCTTTATTTTGAATTATTTATTTTAGGAGTATATCTGTAGGAGTTAGTTTTAAAAAATAAGAGGGTATCGTGAAAATTTAGCTGGATCAACTTATATTATACATGACTTATTATCATTAGTTTAAGTAGAAAGTGTGGCTTAATGAATTGATTATTTATCATAGAAATTTAGATTTACTGTTATTTAATTATTATCCGAACCAGGAACTTTTCTAAATTTGAATGCTTCACCTCGCAAGTTTTACTACTGTATTTTAAAATTCTAAATCGAGTAGTTGAGTATCCTTATATTTTGATATGTATTAATATCTTTCAAAATTTATTTATTGACTAAATCAATGAGTAATATGTGATATTTATCTTCTAAAATGCAAAGAGTGGAAGTTATTAAATACATATTTTATATGTAAGAATATTATTGGTTTTTAAATTACCAATAGAGCAGTAAATCTTGCTTAGTAAAAACATTTAACTAAAAACTATTAAAAACTAGAACATAGTCAAAGAAAATCCTAAGCTTGTTTTTCTTTTCACTTGGAGTCGCTAATTATCTAACAATATTTAGACTCACTAATTTATTAGAATCATTTTACTACTTTTGAAGACTTTCAATATTTTATAATGTAAACACATCTATGCCTCTATAATTTCGAAAAACAAAAAGAAATTGTTTTTCATACACAATTATCTTATCGATTTAAAAATTGCTTGGATAAATATTCAAGCTAATACTTTTCTTATTTTCCAAATCGTAAAGAAATATTTAACTTTACGAATTAATTATTTGATCTTAAGTATTAGCTAAAATAGCTAAGTAGCTGTAACATGGATTGGATAAGTCATCACAATAAGCTTATGAATCAGAGTATTTGTAATAATCTTCACTTAATTATCTAATATTAGTTATTTTTTAACCTTTAAAATCAGTCAAATTAAATTATTGATAATCATAATTGTTGTTAGTCCCACTAATATAGAAAAAAGTTATAAAAGTTTAAGTTTAAAT
Source organism: Tetrahymena elliotti 4EA (assembly GCA_000231825.2). Taxonomy (NCBI): domain Eukaryota; phylum Ciliophora; class Oligohymenophorea; order Hymenostomatida; family Tetrahymenidae; genus Tetrahymena; species Tetrahymena elliotti. The sequence goes on from JH720320.1 coordinate 996,808, forward strand.
TATCAAAATTATTGAACTTTTTTTGTAATTTTCAAGGACCTACATTCTAATTAAACTTTGAGATTCAAAATAGCTGCTTTATAATAATATATTTTCTCTGTTTGTTTTATTACTTATACTAGTAATGAGTTCAGTAATTTCTCCACTATCTTTGTTGTAATAAAATCTCTCTTATTAGGTAAATAGAAATATTCCCTATATACTCGTCTAATTAATTTGTAATTAGTAAGTATCATTAACTTAGATTTGATTTTATGTAGTGCTGCTTTATGTTACATTAGTAAAAGAATACATGAATATATTTTAATTTTATTTAAAGCAAAGTTAATATTTATAAGTATTCACAAATAGTAGGTTATTCATTTAAGATTTTCCCGTCATTCCTAGATTTTCTATAACACTTAAGCCTTTATACTCATTTTATAAAGGAGAGATTAGATAATTCGATCTACTATCATAGTAAACTACATTTTATCCTAAAGTAGCAAAATATGACCTGAATGATCCAACAACTTTTGAATCTTTATTTTCTAAATAGCTACTAATAGTATATTCATAATCAAGATACCTAACTGTTCCACTAAAATGTCCAATCACAATTACATTAAGAATGCTATCTAAAAATAATTGTGAAATTTAATCTTGCTAGTAATTTAGAGTTAGTATTTATTTTCCAGATTAATAGTCCCAGAGATAAAGAAATCCTTAAACAGAATAACTAATAATAATTTGGCTTCCTAAATCAATAATGAACTAATTAACTTCACTATCATGATTAAGAGTGTTTTAAATTTAACCATCATATTTGAAAATAAATATACCTAATAAATTAATAACAGTAAAGTAAGTAAGCATCAACAATTATTTATATCAAACTTTTCTTGATTAAATAAATACTTAATGAATTAAAAAATAATACTTGTTGAAGAGAATAAAAGATTTTGTTTCTCAGAATCTACTTAAAGTAGTGTTACGTAACCAAATTTGCAGTGAAAATAATTTAAAATTGTGAAAAAATTCAAATCAATAGCCATTATTTATCCAGGTGCGATAACTTAGAATAAAATATTTTGTTTACTATCTACTACATACTATCCTAGTTCAACTATATTAGAATTAGTTAGGATATATCTCAGGCTAAGATCAGGTAAAGATTGAAATATTATTTAATTATAAATGTTATATGACCTTTTAAAATTAGAGGAAGATAAATAAAAAGTAAATGAAGAATAAATAAAATGCTTTAAAAAATGAATTAAAATTTACATCAACATTGAGCTATCTTGGAGTATTTGATTAATTTAATAGACATCATACACCAAAAACATCTTAAGTGGCTCAAATGTTACAGAATCAAAGATGTGTAAGATATTTTCCATATCAATAAATATAAAATATTATTCATTGAAAATAAAATTTACTGAATTAGATATTCTTATGTTTTTAACTTTGAAATACTCAACATCGGAGATATCGAATTTAGGATAATTCACAATTAAAATTTATCCATTGATATCTAAAAGCAAAACATATTTTTACTTTCTATTAATATGCACTTCCAAAATTAAGTCTTTTTCTTAGCTTTATACTTTTTGAAGAAAACTAAATGAGGGATAACTATTTTAAAAGAAATTTTAGTTTATTATTTGTTATATTAAAAGAATAAAATTGATTTATTTATTACCTGTAAAAATATAATTTATTGTCAGAATCCACAAACAGTATTAAGTTTTCATCATCTAAAACATAGAAATAAACAATTCTGCCTTATTCTTATTAACTTTAGTAAAGAGAAGAAATTATTTGGTCCTAAAGATAGACTTATACATAAAAAGTATTTTAAGGGTTTTTGTCAGCACTCATACTGAGAAATATATATTATTTTTTATCTAAATAGAATTAAGTGATACTTTTTTTATGAGTGTTTTGCTATATTAGCAAATAATTAAAAGGTGGGTACTAGATTTTATAAACTAAAAACTAAGTATCGATAGCAATTATTATATTTAGATCTTCAATTATTTCGATGCTTAAGAAAGAGATTGAATTATTTGTTGTGCTAATTTAATTACCCTAATAGTCTAAAATAGTTAAGCCTCCTTACTTTCTGTTTAATACTATTATGTTTCTAATCTTTATTAAATAATTTTATATTAAATTTATTTTTTTAAAATGTTTTACTTCATCATAATAGACAGACTAAACAAACAAAGAGGCCTCATAAAAAGAAACTATCAGCTTTAATTATTGGCAATCAAAGATTGCTAAAATTTAGTTAGATGATTTTACTATTAAAAATTGACTCTGCATGAGAGCATAAAAAATGTTATAGTTTTCAAATTCATTAAATTCTTAAATTAAAACATTATCTTTGCTTAAAAATTAAATGTGGCCATTATCCAATATTAGAATAAACTATGAATTAAATGATAAAAGGTATAAAATCCTATCTTAATACTTAGTCTATGATATCATTGTCATATTTTCTAGATTAAGTATACTTATCATATTGAAGGAGTTTAGTGAAATCAAATTATTTTAAATCACACAATATTGAGCTAGCTCAGTGTAGTTGTTACTAAGGTCCTAAGGTGGTTATTAATAATTTTGTAACAATACTTCTTTAGAATTATTAATGTCATAAACTTACAAATTTTGATTTTTATCTTAAAACATAATATATTATTTGTAAAGAACAGTTTATATCGATGAGTATTAATCAAATAGATCTAATTAGTTGATAAGTTCTATTTTTTGTGTTTAGTCAATTTAAAATATGTATATAGCATAATCAGAGGCACATATTAAAATATCCTGATAAGTTTAAATTTAATATATTGAACTTAAATATTAAAAAGCTATTTACTATAGAGAAGGATATATGTAAAAAAATGATCCTATTTAATAAGAAATTATAACGATATTGTTCCATAGTGATTGGTCATCTAAAATAATATACTGATAGGGTAGTAGCAAGCTAGGATCATAGGGAAGATAAACTTAATTGATTAATTTATAATAAGGAAGTTGCCAAAGCTATAAAAATGAACCTTGCAAATTCAAAGCATAATCAGATATTATTATTGGTTTATTTTATTCGCCATTAGGTTAAATTTACAAGTAATTGTAGACATTTTCACTGTTTTTTACTGATTAAACTATTTCTTGCATCACAAATTATAATTTACCATCTAAACTGTAAAAATCAGCCTACAGATCATAGGTAATAATTAAATCTTTTATTCTTACAATGTTATAAATATTCAAGGGATTGACAGTAAAATTAGAATTTATTATCTGCAATTAACAATTGAGTTACACTAATTTATTAGAAGAGAGAAGAGAAAATATATATGTATCTTTTGCAACGTACTTATCAGCAGTTTATAGAATAATTTCATTTTAATTCCAAAAACCTTATTTGAAAGCTGGGTCAATTTAATTTTTGTTCTTTCTGGTAATGATTTTTTTGACGCAGTCCATTTGATATTTCCAAATTTTATCATTCTGGTCGTTTACAATAAATTCAATTATTCCGTTATTAGATTTATCAATATTATCAGAATTATTAGATTAAAAGTTTCCTTTTTCATCAACATAGATGCTCTAAAAATTAGCATAAGTAATTATTAGATTAATAACATCTATCTTTACTAAATGAGATAGTCCTTCATCTGTTGATGGAAAATCATCTAAAAAGCAAATACTTTTGTTTTTTATTGAGTCTAAGAATATTACATTTATACCCTTATATCCATATAAAAAAACTACATTAACAGATGGTTCATAGTAAAGACCCCGAATATATTATATGTATTTCTAGCATTAAACTATAGGGTAATTATTGAGAGAGTTGTCGAGTTCTTATACCTTTAATTAATATGGCTCATATAAAAATTATTTTAAATTGGTGTATTAAAAGGAACTGATGGAATTTAATCCAAACTGAGTAGTGTTGAATACAATCTTTTCATCATAATCAGTAAAAAAGTTAATTTTTTAGTAAAAACCATGCGAATTAACTCCAACAAAATATTAATCAAATATAAAAGATTTAAAGTTACTAATTTTAAAATTATTTTCTAAATTAATTGTCTTTACAACATTAAACAGTTTTACATCCCATATCGCTAATACCTATTCATCAAAAGTGACTAAATATTTAAAATTCATGCTAGTGTTTTTTTATCCAGTATTTTCTTTTTCAATAGCTTTGTTAACTTATATTAAATTAACTCCTCTGATCATAAATTTATGATAAGTTAGTTTTTTTATCAAAATTGCATTTCTTATCCATATAAGAATAACACCTTCTTAATCGTAAGAGATAAAATAACCAGTATCAGGATCAAAAATAACTCCCCAAATGTAATGCTCATGATAAACTTAGTTTAAATCTAAGATAGTGGAGCATGGAGGTAGAATATCGCATGTCATAGTTTCATCATTAGCTTAAGCAAAATTTGGACAAACTCTTACACAAGATTAAGAGCTTAAATCAAAAAGAAGCCCATCAGTGCACCTAGAGGTGCATATTGATTTTTATTAGAAGCCTATTCTGTTATTAGAGAAATTAAATTCAGTATCTTCCATTTGAGTATCTTATCCAATAATTTCCAAAGTTTCTAATTCGAAATATTTATCGCATTGTGTACATTAATTTTCATTAACGCATTCTAAGCAGTTACTTCCACATTTTTAACACATTTTGCTTTTTTAATTGCTATAATAACCTGATGGGCAGTCTAAAATGCATGTATTTTAAAATAAACTCATTTTAGGATCTGCACAAGCTTAGCAATTGTAAGGGCCTGGACCAAAACAGGCTAAGCAATCTTAATGGCATTTAATACATTATGAATTAATTAATGATCCAAAAGTGTTTATTTAATATTTTTGTAAAGATGAGATTGAACAAGTATTATTATCTTAAGAATAGCTTTTAATCTAACTTATTAGTATGCTAAAAGAAATCAAATAATGAATAAATATAATTTTCAGTCTGTAGATACCATAATTCATATTCATTTTTACTTACTCTGTAAGTAGAGTTTTTTTAAAGAATGATAATTTATATGTTGACAAAAAAGTTTTTTCTTTTGATTTCAATAACTTTAAAAAATTTAATCAATAAATATTTTTTAGCTAATATTGATTATATGATAATATATTACAACAATAATGAACGATTTATTATTTATTAAGTTAGCGATAGGTTTTTTTACCATAATAAATTAATATAAACTCAATTATTTTGCTTTTATTCAGATGATCTAAAAATATTTTAGTTTTATTTAATTAATATTTTGTGATAAAAAATAATATTTTTTTATTTTTATTTTAACTAATTAAAAAATTTTTTATTCAAGTAAACTAACTCATTATGAAAGCTAGCATCTTGGGTTGTTAAAGCATTCTTTATAGAAGCTTTTATTTATTTTTTAGAATGCTTTAAACTAAAAAAAGTCTTTTGAAAATTAAGATAAAATATATTTTAAAGTTAAAAAAAAAATCAAATATATAAGCTATTATAAGAATCTAACGTTTTATTTTTCAAATCTTAAGAAATAAATTTAAAAAGAGACAATTCAAACATAACTTTGATAAATATTTAATAGATTAATTATTTTTTTGGAAAGCATGCTTTCAAAAATGTATAGAAAATTTAATTTCTAAATTTTAAAATGATTTAGTTATTCTTTTTAAATTAAATGAAATTATTTTACTTCTTTAAAAAAATAAAAATAAGAAAACAATGTGGGTTAAGTTCTTTTTCGAAGTAAAATTAAACAAATTAATGAACATATTTATATAAAAAGATGTTAATCAATATTTTTCAAAGTTCATAAATACTCAAATTAAATATATTTATTTACTGATTTTATTAAAAATCTTGGATTGTTGTATTATGGGATTTTATTTTTTTGATATTTGTAAATTAATTAAGTATTTTTTACTCAACTCAACTAATTCAGATACTAATATCATTCATTAATTATTAACTTTATCAAATCATAATCTAAAGAATATTTATAAAATAATAAATATGCAAACGCTTTAGATTGGAAGTTAAAAATAAATTCAAACAAGATAAATAAAGTAAAAGCACTTAGGTTAATCTAATTTGAAGATGTTCACTTCAATATGTTAGATATATTTTTTGTCATCTTTAAAAAAAAGTAACTATAATAGAATGAACATGATTTGGATAATATATCGAACCAATAATAATAATGAAAACATTGTAAAAGTAAGCAAATAAATTTTCTTATTAGTTTGAATTTGAAAGAAATATTTGCCATTGAAGAAGTCTGAAAGCATGATACTATAGTTATTTGATGTTTTTAAATTTAAAAGGATGTTGATTTTAAAATGAATTCTCGATTATCAATAATTTATGTTATCAAAATATAATAAATTATAATAGAGCTCTCTCTCAATCAATAATGGAAGATAAATGTAAATAATATTTATTTAAAAAACTTAGATAGATTTATTAATACTAAAATTTAGCTTATCTTAGACATGTATTTTAGAGGATGTAATATGATTTTATTTAATTTTAAAGAAAGGAAAAATAAAAAACTATTTGATGTAGTTATTCTATTTTAGATAAATTTAAAACTAAGTAGTTCTACTATTTATTTTGTCAAAACAATTAGAATACCTATACCTCAACAATAATAAAGTTAGAGTCTAAAAAAATGAAATTTTTAGAGACTTATTGACTATAAATTATACAAAAAATAAAGAAAATTTAATATTCTCAATGATTTTAATTTGTAAATTTTAATTAGAAACTAACTCAGCAATTCCATCTAATCTAATAATTTACTTAAAACCAAATAGTTATAAAATAATCAAATATTAGAACCCTTCTGTTAATAAGGAGATTTTAAATATTGAAAGGCGTATTTTTTAACTATAACAAAGGTTTATTGATAGATAAAAATCTTAGATATTTTTAGTAGGGTAATTAAGTTTTTTGTAAAATAATCTGAAATGATGGAAAATAAAGAGTATTTTTCTAAGTATATTAAATCAAAAGCAGTATAAAGCTAAATTAAAATACTTACTGTCTTAAGTATCTTAGAATATGTGGTATTAATAGATATTGAACAAAATTATTATTTAGTATTAGATTGATTCTTATTTTCTCAATTTTTTTCAGATTTAACATGCTAAAATTTTAAATATGAAATAAATAGTATAATACAACTAATAAATAATTAAAAAGAAACTTCCAATTTTGAATTTGGATTGACAGTTGGTCATTAGATAAAATTAATAAAATGTCTACTATTGATAAGAATCAAAAAGTTTTTGTAATTATTGTTACTTATTTTTAATTAATAGTGATACTGAATAAAGAAAGAAATAAATGAAGATGAATTTCTTTATAAGTATAATTGATTTCACTTTGATTTGTTTCTTACTAAAAACTTTACATCAGCATTCGATATATTTTGTTAATAAAAATTAGAAACTTAAAAAAAGAAATTTGATTACAGGCTTAAGACAAAATAGAAATACATTGAATAAAGGGCGATAATGAATTAAAATTAGAAGTTTTAAAGTGACTATAAGAATAACTAATTATAAAATAGCCAAATGTTCAATTAAATGAATAATGGATATAATTAATAATAAATTTATAATAATTAAGTGAAGCAGAGCTAATATTTTCCATAATAATTAGGATCACACCCATCATTTATTTACTACACATATCCTATATTATACAATCCATATTAATTATGTCAAAACAGCTTCTATCAAATTCCAGCAATAGGATATCAATCGAACAATTTTAAGACAGATTCCAAATAAATCTAAGAATTAAGTATGTAGCATATGTATCATGAGAATAGATTTAAAACTTAAACATAAAACAATAGTGGTTAACTCAGCAAAATTGTTTGCGATAACACATAAAAAGAGCCTTTGGCCTTGAAAAGTAAGCTATTGAATAGATTACTGATATTTAAAAATTTTGATAATTTGATTAAAAGAAAAGTTGAATATAATTACTATTCAAATCAAAGAATTGGGTTAGTAAAAAAATGGAGGGAATAAATAATTATTTTTATAACTATTGATTTTATTACTAAAATTCTAATTTAAATTAAGTGTTAGTTGTTTAGCCAATAAAATATGACTAAAAATTTTAATATTTTTAAAAATAATTATTATCATTGTTTTGATATTTGATAGAATCTCTCTTAATACATTTATTTTTAATCTAAATAAGTATAATATGACAAAGAAGATAGAGCCATATAACAAAAAGACGTTTTTTAGAAGTAATATGAAGATTCTAGATAAAATACAAGTTAAATAACTGCTGAGACTAAAAAGCAATGTCATTCTTAGCTTTAATAGAATAGTTTTTACTCCTAAAATAGTCTTTAAGCTCAAAGCCAAAATAAATAAGGTACATGAAATTTTTAGTTTTAAAACTCTAAATTTAAAAATAAACATTGATTCATTTCTCCTATGGGACATATGATCTAAAGTTTAGTTTTTAATTAAATAGATTCTCTTTTTATAGAACAACATTACTGCTAAAGGTAAGCTTAAGACGACAGCAAATAATATTATGGAACTTAAGGTAATAGAGGTATGGCTTTGAATAATAATTTTCAAAATTTTTAAGAAGATTAAAATGATGAAAGCTTGTACACAACCAATCCTATTGAAAATTAAAGAACACCTAATTATTCTAGAAATGAAGAACTCGCCTAAGAAAGATTAGAAGAAGAAGGACCATAAAAAAGAAAGAACAAGCTGTAGCTTTGGGAAAGTTAAGTGAATAAAGAAAAATAGTATTTTAATTATGGTCAAAGCGTTAATGCTAACTATTGTAACGTGTCTTCAAAACACAAATAAGAAAATCTAAATAGTGAAAAAGAAGTCAATAAATAAAGCTCTTTTATAGATAATGGGAAATTTGAGTAAAATATTAACAAATAAAATTAATCATTTTTGAATATTAATTTCTTTTTCTTTTAATGATAGAGAAAATCAGCTTCTTTCAGAACAGCAAATTAAAAAGTCAAGAGAATTTTGTAAAAAAAACAATGAAATTAGAATAGAAAATTTAGTCTAAAATAAAATGTTGCCTTATTAAAAGGAGGAAAACCAAAAAGCAATATAGGATATTAAATTGAAGAAAGAAGAAGACACTCAGTTAAAAGTAATTTAAGATTAAAAGGAATTGATGAGTAACAAAATTTCAATTAAAAATGAATTGATTAAGCAAGAAATAATAAATAATAACGATGATAATTTTAATGATAATTATAACCATAATAATGAAAATTACAAACAAAATCGAGAATAAAACTTTAGAGAGAATTACCAACAAAGCTATGAAAAGCATTAGGATCATGATTATCAATCTAATTAAAATTAATAAAACTACTTTCCTTTAGAATAACTTAAAATTGATTTTGCCTTAAAATAATCAGAAAGCCAATCAAAATCTAGTCCATAAGCAAAAGAAGTAGAAATTAAAAATTTATCAAAGTAGAAGAATCAGGATTAATTAGATTTAAACTATCAAAAGTAAGAAGTAATAAATGAATTAAATAATGAAGAAAAGGATATTGTCAAGTAGGTCTTGTATGTGAATAGATAGAATGCAAATAAAAACATTCTTAAAGCTTTTTAAAAATATGTGAATGACAATTTGAAACACACCTTTGATTACAAAAAAAAATCTTAAAACAGTTACTATTTCAAGATATGTAAAGACGAAGATATTATTACAAATCAGAATCCTTCTGAGTAAGAAAAATGTTTGTTCCTTAAAAAATTTAATAAATTTATTTCTTCAAAGTCTTACACAAACCAACATATTAAATAAATAATAACCAACCGCATATATGGCCAAATACTTTTCAAAGAGTTTATTTCTAATGATTCTCTGGATTGGTTAGAAAAAGCTAATGTTAACAATAAATAATAGTATAAGATTATTTTACTTTTTTATAAAATGTGTTGTCTGAACACTAAGCTTTTAATTTTGTTAAATGATACAAATATTATGTCAAAATTAGGTAAAAGCTCGAAAACTCTTAAATTGTATTCAAAGGATATTTAAAAACAAAAGGATTCAGAAACTTGCGATATTTGATCTAATAGACTAATCAATTGATCACTTGTATTAAATTTTTTAAAAGTTATTTATTTATAATTTAGCTTTAACACATATTGTGAAAACAACTTTACCAAAATTAAATTTTTATCATTTTCAAGTTAAAATCTGAAAAAATCAGATCTCTTAAGAGTTTTATTTCATTTAATAAATAAGTTTTCTTTTTTTGTTTCATATTAATTTTGTATGGTGTTTGAAGAAAAGTTAATTTTAAGTATAAATCATTTTTTATTGGAAAATTTTTCTATTTTACCTAATAAAAAAGAAGTATTAATATTGTTTTTAATTTAAACAGATACTTTAAGTTAATAAAATAAGCATTCAAATATCTACAGCTTATTTCTATGTCTAAAGATTGAAACTGGAGTATATAAATAATTTAACTTTTGTTCAATTCTCAGCAATCTCTTTTTTCCTTAATTATTCTCCATTTCTATTTATTATTTAATAGTTACTTTAAAACTATGCTTTTCTTACTTTTATTAAGTATACTAAAATCCTCTTTCTATTAATATAGCCATCAATAAATTTAACTTTCCTTTTTGATTGAGTAAGAATTATTTGTACTATAAAATAAAAAATTAATTACTTGTTTTCAAATGTTTTCTATCTGTAAAAAAAGTAAAAATACAAAAATTTTTAAGGATTATTGCATATGCCTCAAAAAACTAATTCAAATTAAAACAAAATAATTATCTTTACATTTCTTATTTTACATGTAAGAAATTTAGTACTATTTAATATTGATAAAAAAACTAACCTTATGCTTATCTTTTTTTATAAATTAGGGTTTGTTTCCCTAGTACCTTCATGGAATTACTTAAATTTATGATTCCATACATTCTATTTCTCACTCATTATTATTTTTTTAAAATCTATTTTACTCTTCTTCTCTTAAACTTAGAACGAATTTATTTTTAAATATTTAATAATAAATAGTAAGTTTATAAAAAATGATTATTTCCAAGAATTCTTTAGAAAAATATTTTTATAATACCAAAAAAAATTAATAAGAAATGAAGAAAATTGTGAAAAGAAATATTTGAAAGAGTATAATTTTATGGTTTAGAATAAAAAATAAAATATGCTTTTTTAGAAAATAAAATAAGAACAAGAAATAGATTACAAATACTATTTTTATAATAGGAATTTATTTTTCTAAAATTAGAAAAAGAATTAAACACAATGTAATCACTTAATATAATAAAAGTAATTAATATTAATAATGTAAAATAAAATATATCAAGCAAAAAGGAGTAACTCAGCCTTAATACGAATTTAGATAGATTATTAAATAAATGCTTGCTATTAAAAATGATAAAACTACAAATTTTATTAAAAAAATGTATGGAAAATAATACTTGAAAAATAATAAATAAATTGGAATAAAAAATGTGACTATTAGGGAATCTTTGCCTATTTTTATGAATAGAGTAAAAATAATTTTCTTAGTAAAAAAAAATATTTGAATACCTAAATTAATTTAGCATTAATAAGTAATTAAAAACTGAAGTAAGATCTCAAAGATTGATTCTTATCTTCAACTCGATCATTTATTAAAACGAATATTTTTTTGGTTTTTCAAAAAACTAAGTTTTTATGAATTTTTAATTAATTAAAGTTTAATTAGTAGGATTTAGTTCTTCCTAAATAATAAGATTTATAGATTAACTTTAAGAAAGATGAGTAATTTTGGTAAAGTAGAATAAGTTGATGCTATAGATAATGCAGTTTTAGTTAATATTATGGTAGAAGAAAGATAAAAAACTTTGAAAGAAAAATCGAAAATTTTTTCTAACCATGTATAAGATATAGTTGTGCTTGGAGGAGTAAATATAATATTATCACTATTATTTTACATTAGTTACTATGTTGATTCAATTCATCAAGAAGACGATAGTAAAGATGACCAGTGCACTCATTTAGTAAGATGCTCTTATTATTAAGCCATCTTTCATACTATATGTGCCATTCTTTATATCTTATTACCAATCTTCTGCTACATAAGTGCTAATAAAGAAGATCCAAAATATTTCTCCTTATTCAGAAATTCTAATCTAGTCCTTCAAACAATATTTTTCTTAGTTTTTATAGCTCTAACAGGAAATATATTAAATACTTTAGCATAATAAGAACCATGTGGTAGTCTAAAGATCATTTTCATTTCTTATGTAATCTTAGCCATCTGTTTAATCATAACTGTTTTAGGTATAATAATCTTTAATTGGATAGTATGTGATAGTCCAAAAGCAAACATATAATCTAAAGAAAGAGAACCTATTAATTAAATAAAAGATCAAATAAAATATGTTACAAATGAATGATTGAATTATTTTAAGAGTATAAATATATTGTTTTAAATATTATTAAATAAAACTTATATATTATTAAATATATTAAATTTAAAACATTTTTAATTTTTGAAATTTAATTCATTTCATTAGTTTAAATTATTAGTGAACAGTATTTGTTATTTTTAAAAAAAGTCAGGAAGACTAGATAATTTAGAACAAAGCAATGCTATTAAATCCTTTTTTATAAATTTATTGTTTACCTGAAAATATAAAATAGAAATTTATAAAAGGAATAATTGATATTTACACTAAATTTGATATTATTAAATTCAAAAAATCTTATTTATTTTCCTTTACTATTATTACATTTAATATGATATTATTCTTCAATGCAAGGTCTATTTAATATTTAAGCAAAAATCTTTCATTTCTTTAAATATTTTTAAATTTAAATACCGATTTACTCTATCTTAATTTAACAGAAAAAGATAATCATTATCAATATTTTTTTTCTTGAATAGTCAGTATTTTTTTTTATATCTGCTTTTTGAATCAGTAAATGTTTAATTGAATTTTTAAAAGTTTTTATTGATGGGTTTTTTTGATAAGAAGATTTCTAATTGATTTAAGATTCATTTTTTTAACTTTTCTTTTGAATTGTTTACTTTTTAAGTGGATTGTTGATATTTATTTGAAATAAATTAATAAAGTAATAGGTTATTAAATGGTAATAGTAAGATAAGTACATCACTTAATTTTGTAATATGTTATTATACCATCAACTTACTCATTTGTTACAGAGGAATTAATTGTAAAAAGAATTTTAATTTTAAATTACTTTATCATTGAACTAACCAAAATTTACTTATTAAAAGTGATATTGAATCAATTTATATAATAAATGCAAGAAAATATTATCATTTTGATTTTTTAATAAATATTATTGGCAAATTAATCAATTAATTATCAATCTCAATTTTCAAATTTTTAATATGGGTTAATCTTGTGTTAGTGAAAGCAAGAAACTATGCCAAAATGATATTCAAACAAGTACTAATATCTAGAATTAGCCTATTAAAATGGTTAGTGAAATAATTAGTTAGCCAGATCTAGAAATTAGCAATTTAAGATAAATCAAAAAGAGCAATATTAATCTGAATAGTAGAAATAATTGTGAAACTAAATAAGAATAATAAGAGGAATGTATTGCTAAAAATGAAGATCTGATTGAATTTGAATCTGTAGGAGAGGTTCCAAAGTTATATATTCAATCTATGAGAGATATAAAAATTGTATAAACCAAATATTTAGATTTTGGATCTTAAAATTTTAGCTAAAATAAGTTAATGCAAAGTACAGATATGAATTAATAATAGAGCAATTAACACTCTATTTTATCGAAGAGCAAAATGAAAAAAATTTTAGTATAGTAGTACTTTAAAGTAACCAAAAAACCTTCCTTAGGATACATTATTAAGCATGTGTAGATAGAGCCTTTAGATAATCTTATTTTTTCTTATAATATAAAGAAAAATGAAAAAGAAATTCTAAATATTAATAAAAGTAAAATATCTCTTGATAAATAGTCTAACATCTAACACAATTATTCTTCATATTATTATGTTAAAAAAAAGAAGATTACTCTCCTGCTAAATTAACATCAAGTTCAAGATTAAGATTTTATAATCAACACATTATAGCAACAAAAACTTTATCATTTATCGATAAAGCTATATCATCAGAGACATTAAAATCTTTTAGATAAAATATTAAGTTAATTATAATCATAGAAATTTTCATTAAAAATTCTAAATGTTGATTATCATATCAAGCCTTATTAGATTCCTTCATTATAGATTTTTAAAATAGATTTAGAGGGATATAATTGCTCAACAAATAATTTTGGTTTGTAGGAAAGTCTTTTTTTCTTTTATTGCTGCAATTCATCAACGATCTAAAGTTTAAAGATCAAAGCAAGAAAATGCTCAGTTAGTCACTTTTTTACACTATTAGAAAGTGATATCTTATCTCAAAATCCTTCAACTTTAAAGAAAATATCTTTAGACTTAATATTTTTTGGATAGTTTTAGAATGATATTTATTTGCTTTAAAGCTTTGAAAAGGTAATCAGAGAAGCTATTTTTATCTAAAAATGGAATATATCTTTTAAGTTCAAAGAAAATACAGTTTATGAAGCTGCAGCAGAATTTGATAAAAATTCACATTTTTCTATGTGTGAAAGCTATCTCATAACTTAGCAAAAAGACAGCTTTCTTCATAACAAGATAGATTAAAGTTCTTTCCTTTCTCCAATCATTAAGCATAAGGAAGGGAGTCCTAAATAAAATATGAAATTATTTAATAATGTCGAAGCCAAATAAAAATCTTAGTCTTCTAGCCTCTAAAATGTTGATGTATCAAGTAAATTAAATACTCCTTAACCTAGAAAACCTTCAAATTTTAAAAAAAACTCCAAATCAAATACTTCATTAGGGTAAAATAAACCAGTTCTAATGTTAATGTAAGAACTCAAATAAACTAATAATCAATAAATTGAACCTTCTATAGAATCTAATTAAGAACTATGCAATTAAAGCTATGGCCACATTCCTAAATCTCCAGAACGAATCAATACAGTAACTTTTGCAAATAATAACGAGGTACCATATTCTACTATAAAACACCTTGAATAAACTCATCATCAATAAATTGTAAGATAGAGAAATAAATCTTTATTTTTAGATTCCTCAATAAGTGTAGGTATTGATCTGATTAATGAAAAATAGTTTGAAGAAAGAATGTAAGAATTGAAAAACTAATTTTTTAATTAAATCTTATCATCATTGAAGGTCTTGGCCACCAAAGAAGTAAAAAAAGTGACTTTGCATGATTAAAGTGCAAAATATATGATAGAGAAAGCTCTACCATTTATATAATAAACATTAGGATTAAAATAATTAAAACTAGCATTCACCCTTTAAGATGATAGCTAATTTTACTCTCTCTAAAATCTGCTAAAAAATAACCAAAATACTCTTTAAAAATTATTTATAAGTATAGAAAAAAATGTTATAATTTCAGTTTTTGATGATCATCGATTATTCAATTAGTTAGAAAAGCTCTCATAATTAAAAATATTAGAAATAAACTATTAAACTACAGATTTTATCCCGAAATATATCTTGAAAAAAAAAAACTTGATTTTTTTTAATGATTTATATTAACACAAAATAGGTCCAAATAAAAACAACCCTTTCCTTATTTCAAATGTCAATAACAACAAATAATAATAAAAAAAAGTTACTCAAAAATACTTAAATAAACAAGATAATTTCAATTAACTTATAATCTATTTAAAAGAAACCTCATTATTAACTTTCAAATCTAAGCAATTACATTAAAATATCCCTGACTCTTTATTCAAAGTATTAACTAACCATTTTTTAAAAAGAAAAATATTCTTCTATAAAATTTGCCTCTTAGTTAATTATA